>VZRU01016642.1:86734-101468 GCA_013398155.1 Pedionomus torquatus | reverse complement strand
TTTTTTTTTTTTTTTTTTTTTTTTTCACAACGTGTTGGGAAACCTACATTTCCCCCCTCAGCTCATCAAGATCTCGCAAGGCAGAATATAAAGGGCCAGTAAGGGAAGGGTTTCTGTAAAAAGTGGCTGCTGGGAGAGCAAAAATAGCCGCCAGACTGTCACATAACGATCCCACCTCCTGGGCCGAGGTTTTCCCTGCCCTGCACCCTGCCCAGGCGTTCCCGTGGGTGCAGGGGGAGCCTCAGCCTCTGCTCTTTCGGGCAGGTGAGGTGTTACCTTTGGTGCCAAGGTCAATTAGAGAATTTGGTGCTATTTCTGTAATGATTTGGACACTTCCAGCTTTCCATTTCACGCTGCCTGGGACTATCTCAGGTGCTTTATAAGGCAGTTTCTGCCTTATATTCAATATATATTATATATATATCATATCTCAATTTCTATTTCTAAGGTACCTGGCGGGTGGCAGCGCTGCCAGCCGGGGAGGAGGCAGACACTGGGGTTTATTCACGGGCATGATGCATCTGAAAAATTTCTCAGTCTCGGTAAGGCTTGAGGTTGGATTTTATAAAATTTTTTTTTTTGAGGCTACTTCCCCGTCCATTCGAACGTTTGGCAAAAGTTTCAGCGCAATTCCACGGTTCACTTACCCCAGCCCAGGACAAATTTAGGGGGTCTGGGTTTAACCAGGTGGCAAGTGTGGCACTTCTCTTCCCACTAATATAAAAAACCAGCCTGGTTCTAATTTTTATTTATTTATTTATTTGAATAAAAAGGGTATTCTGGTAGGCATTGAATGAAATTCTGGTCTTTTTAAGCTATTCTGCGATTGGCTTCCAAAAGACAAATTATTTCATCATTTCCAAAACACCCTTCAGCATCAGGATGGGTTACATTTTTTAAACTTCACGTTTATGAGAGACTCAGGAGCAGAATTCTGTCCTGATCTCTAAAAAAAAAAAGATACAATACAAAAAAACCCCAAAACAATACAAAAAAATCTCAGCAATATAAATCTGGGTTGGCTTTTTTGTTGTTTTTTTTTTTGTTTGTTTGTCTTTTTTGTTTTTTTTTTTTTTTAAACTCTCCCATTATCAGAGGCCACCCACACGCTTAGTCCAGAAGAACCAGCTCCAGGCAACGGGAAAGGCTGTTCAGTCTCCTTGCCCCTACAAAAACCTGGCTATTTTGCTGACGAGGATGCCGCTTAAAGCCAATTACGGTGGGGAGTTTTACGGTCCAAAGAGCGGGCCAGTCGGAATTGGATGGGGACCACCAAGTTCTTTCCACGCCTCGCAAACAGGCGGCCGATTGGTTGACTAAAGCCGCCCATATAGATTTTTATGAATAGGAGTGGAAGGTTTAATTTGCTTTTGTTTGTGGGGTCTTATTTATTGCTTGGAAGTGTTTGGATGCCTGCTGGGTATTTGCGGAAAAAGGGCTGCAAAAACTGCCCGGATTTCATCAGATTTCAGTTCTGGATGGAGCCACTGGAGCAAGAGCAGGAAAACTATTGCCAGGGCTGTAACCGAGCCCCTAAACCCACTCCCCCAACCAAGAAGCCCCCCCATATCTATGTATTCTCTGTGTGTGTATGGGTTTATTCAATATTAAGGAATCATTTATGCTCAGAAAATGTACCCCCCCTTTAGGTATGTTACTACTCCAAATTACAGCCCTTAAACCAACTTCCTTACCTGCCCTTTAACGCCTGTTTTCTCTGGTTTGATTCGTCTGAGCCCCCAAAGCACGTTCCTAGGTGCAATTTTTACCTTTTCCCAACCAAAAAAAGGCTTGCTTTTTTTTCATCCTGTCTTCAACGCGAAAGCTCTACACAGCAGCCTGGGAGAGAAAAGCGTTTTTAAACATCAAGATGATGAACTTCTGCAAAAAATATATATATATATATTAAAGGTAAAATTGGAAAGACCAGCAAAAGAAGTCCAAGGTGGCTTGAGTGTCTGCAGCTCCAGCTCCTAGAAAAAGACCTGCATTGCTCCTAAAGCCACCAGCACCATTTTAAGACACTGACCCCCAAATTCCTGGCTTCATGGACCTCGGGCAGGTTCCTCACAAGACTAATCACACTACAAAACCTTCACAACGCAGCCAGCATTTCTGATTTTTGTCCTCTTTTCTTAAATATATAAGAGAATTCTCTTCTACAGCAAGCGGCTTGTCCGCAGCACAGAATTAAAGCTCCCCAAAGTTGAATTTGGCTTCTAATTAATTCCAAGCCCCGTTAGAGAAAGCCCACAGTAAATCTCCAGGGTTTACCATGGAATATTCAGTCGTCTTCTGTATCGACACCTTCTCAAGGCTTGTTTCCTCTCACAAGGCTTCTCTTCCTGCTGTCTCACGGCAGCTTTATTTTTTTTCCCTTCGGACTGTTTTTTCTTTTTTTTTGCTTCTCTTTCTGCATCTTTCCTTCTTCCTTTAAATAACCCCTGACTCATTCTTGCCTTGCCTGCCTGCAGTTTTCACATCCACAACTTGTCCATAATTTCAAGATTACATTATTTACCTCTTACTCCCCTGACATCCTTGCTTCCTCCCTCCATATTTTTTCTGTTCTGCTCCTTTCCAGTCCCTGACCTGCCTGTCTGCTATTTCTTCTCTCTCAGAAACAGTCTGGTTTATTAATAATTATTCCTGTCCCGCTGCCAACAGGGTTTTCCCGCTGTTGTTCCTTTTCCAGGTTTGCTTCTCCTCGTCCATCCCAAATCTTACTTCAGCAATTGACTCGATCCGACACTTTCCCAGGTTCTCCAATTCTTCTGGTTTTGTCCTCAGCTGCTTCCTCAACCTTTTTCTTTCAAATGTCAACCCTCCTCCAAAGAATTTCAACAAATTCAGTTTTCAACTTGTAAAATTAGTGAAGAATTCCCTAAAAGTAGGTTTTTTAGTTAAGATATCACATTTTTGAACAAGAAGTGGAATTCCACAGAGCTGCTTGGATACCCAAACCTATCATGCGCCCTGCACTGGTTTTAATTCTTTGTAGTAAAGATGACTTTCTGCACACCAATATGGTTAAGGCTTGGAAAAGTAAATAAGTATTTTTGTTCTAATTTCCTCAGCTGTATTTCTTTCTTGTTTTCCAGTGGTCCAGCATATTACCAGCCAGGTAATACATATTTTTTGTAAATGGGCTATAGGCAGCATCTAAATAAAAAACAGCGTATCTAATAAATAATATCTTTATATGTTTATAATTAATTCCTTCCCTTTTTATAACTTATTGCTATTAATCGGCATCTAAGCACACGATTTCTGTGATTTGAAGCAAATGTGTTATATGAAACTCATCATTAAGAATCTGATATATTCTCTTGTTCAAGCTGTGATAAGAAGCACAGAAAAAGCTTGAGTCTACAGATCTGTTCTTCTCTCGGTTAAATTACTGCAAGATGGGAATAGTTCCATGGATCCCAGCGAAGAATTTTGTCTCCAAGATACCACGTGGCCAGAAATAACTTTGATGACCATCTAGCCTGTTCTTTAGGGTAACTTAATAGAAAGAACCTCAATTATTAGGTTCAGTTCAAGCCCACTAAATGCATTCGAGACTTAATATGTCCTTTAGAAGAGCATCTATGCTGTAAAGAGCCCAACTGCTGGAGAAGCCACCAGTCCCTGCTTAATCTGGATTAGACCAGAAGACAAGGTTCCTGGGCAGGTAGTTTTAACCAGAAGAAGAAAAGGTCTTGAGACGTGTACCTTTACAGTCAAGCTGCAAGAAGTTTCCCAAAACTAGGCGGGAGGAATTTTTCTGCTCTAAAAATTCCACTAGAGTTTTTGAAAGTTTTGTGGGCTTGAACCTCTGTGGACATATGGTAACTATCAACTGTATGGCACGGGTCAGCCTGATATGTCTTTGATAAGAAAAGAATAAAAGAGAAGAGAGGGAAGAGTTCCAGGGTTTTCCTTGAAAACAAACCCAGCACTACCCCCAAAAGAACTAAAAGAAAAAAAAAAAAAAAAAAGAAGAAAAGTATCCTAATAAGTTTTTTGCTGAAGAACTTAAAAAAATCTGAGATGGAAGCTTGGTAGGTCTAAGCATTTGTGATGCCCATCAAAATTCCCTGGGAGCGGGCTTCACCTGCCAGCACCTGATGTAGTTCCATAGCACGATAGACAAATTTAGCAAACTGTGGCCGTCCAGAGGGACACTCGGGTTCTAAAACTCGCCCCAAAACAGCGAGTTTCTACGAAGGGGCCTGAGTATCTGCCACTTGGCCTTGGGGCCATTTCGAGTCCCCAAGTAAGCTGATATTTAGCACCTCATAAAAAAAGCGGTGTACACCTGAGCAGAGGAAAAAAAGTGACATTTGTTGGTGGTTTATAGGTAGGATCACGTTACCCTTCTTAAAGAGAAAGAGAGATCTTCATCCCTGTGGTTAGGAGCAAGGCTGTGTTTGCAAAAATGTTTGTTTTGGAGGAGGTGCTATTAGAAAAATAAAGTAGCTTTGCAGGACAGCAGGGAAGCCAGCCGATTTCCGAATCCACAGAAAATGCCGTTGGACTTTAGCCTGAATGTAAAGATTTTCAGCGCATTCCTAAGAAAAGTCAGGGCTACTCTTCCTCCGGGTCCCTGGTGGCTTTTCGACCACCATGTGCCCAGAAAGATCCTTCTGAACGTGCCCAGGCTCCTGCTTGAAGGGTGAAGGGGACGGCCGCCAGCTGCACAGCCCGCTCTGCTCCCCGGTGAAATATTTTGATTTTTCAAACCTAAATACCGAAACGGCACCAAATATTCAAAATATGTCCTCGCTGGCGAGTTTTTCCCCGGCGCGGGTTTGTTTCCCGTTCCCCCCCGTGACATCTCACAACTCTAAGTGCTCAATGACAGCCTGTAGAGGTTTCGCCATAATCCACCTTTATCCATTAACAGACACTCAATCACTAAAGTGCTTACTAGACTAAACATATTTATCCAACCAAATCACACTTTACAACGCAAAGCTGCCAATCAGGCCCCAGCTATTAACGAGGAACTGCTTTAAGGGGATTTTGGTGTTTGTGCTGTGAAGAGCATGCTTACCTCCAACAAACCACTAAACCAAATTAACATAGCTGTATCCTCATAAAAGAAACCAGATATCCTGTTGTGAAAATAGAAAGCTGGGTAGGACAGGGCTCCTTTGATGGCTAACGGCGTGGCAGACGAAGACTTCAGACTACAAATCTGGTTACCACGGGCTCATTACAAAACTCCAGCATTAAGCTTTTTTTGGTTTTTTGGTTTTGTTTTTTTTTTTTTGCTAACTTTAAAAGCAAAATAAAAACGTATCATTCGGGTAACTCGGTAAGTCATCAACTTCCTAAGTTACTATTATAATTGCAATAAGTGGTGCAATTGTTGGATAAGGCTCCTTAACTCTAATTGCTCCTTTGTCCAAGATCATGTTGTAAAAACGCTCACATTAGCCAAAATAAAATCCAAGAGACACAAATGTGGTAGTAATAATAATTCTTTTTATTAGCCTGGAGAAGAGGAAGAGAACAAAGCTTTAAAAAGACTTCAAAGTTCTGACCAGGAGAAAGAAAAAAAAAAAAAAAGGGAAAAAGTCTAAAATCGGAGAAACATGCATGTGCTCTGCGCTTTTATTAGACTCATACAAACTAAGTGCCATCACCCCAACTTAGAGCCTGACAGCATTTCTTTCCAGGGCAGCAGGAAAAGTTACGCCATCCATGTTGCAGGGCTAATTTAAATTCTCTGTCAAAAACTACATAAACCAGTCCTGTATATTCTCACTAGGAAGCCCTAATAGTTTTAGACTTCCCGGTATTATGCCTCCTTTAAATCCCAATATTTTAAAGCTGGATTTGTGCCTGTGCCGAGACTTGGTGCATTTGCTCTCCATTTAACCACAGCACAAAGAAAGGTGAAGTTTTAAACTCGGAGGTGAGTGACTCATGAAAATTCATGTGTTTAAGAAATGCTTATCGCTTTAAAAATGCATATATACCGCTCTCCTTTACTTCCAAAGAGCTGTAGCTCTGGGACTGAAATATGGATTTGCAATCCTTCACTGCTTATCAAAAATAATGAGCCCTTTCTTTTTTCTTTTTTTTTCTTTTTTTTTTTTTTTTACTAGCTTTTATAAACACTTCTGGGGAAAATTTTATGAGCAGCTAGAACAAGTTTTACTTCTTGGAGAGAAGGCTTCATGCTGGAATCGTATCCAAAAGGAGTAAACCACAACACGAGGAGATTTTCCAAAAATCACTAGAGCAGACTTCGTAAGTTAGGGCTGGGAACACGTAAAGCACAAATTAAGCTGTCATGTAACAGCAGAGCTGGAGTCGGGCATCGTGTGCCGTCATAACACCCAGCCTTTAGTTTACACGAGTTCTGAACTGGTATGAGCAGCACAAAAAATTGCAAAACCGAAGCCGTTCCAGGTTTGTGCATAGGACTTCATAGGAAAACACATGGTTTTTTACACGAGAGAAGCCACGGCAGCTTTTCAGTGCGTATTTACACCCCTTACATTTGAAAGGGGAACACATCCCCCCGACAGCAGGAGTCCCAGGACAAAGGGACAGATTACAATATGAATTTAGGAGTTGTTGTAGACCTCGCCTGAGTCTCAGCATTTGGAAAATACTCCCTGGGTATTTATATTTATAAGAAATACCTGCTTCCGTGCCTTGCTACACAACCACGTTAATACATTTAATATTCTGTGTGTATGTCACACGTGAGACCTCAACATATCCACGGAGAGCGCTAAGAAATGACCGACGCCAGCAACTCCTTCCTCCCGATTAACAGAGAATTTAATAACTCTTAACGCTGCCCGTTTGGTGCTGTACCGCCCGTTTGGTGCTGTACCACCCGTTTGAAACAACTTGTTGTTCCGTGGAACACGGATTTCTCAGTGTTCCGCTTTGCTATTTTTAATCGGTGTTTTGCTTTGAGAGGTACCATGTGGAGCACAGCGAAACTTTTGCAGAAAGTGAGGAGCAGGGCAAGGGCTGGGACAACAAAATATTTCATTCTTTCATAGCTTTGTTACTTCAGCAAAAAAACATGACCACATCATTAAAGCCTTTTACTCGAATCCTCATGTCGTGGTCAGATGCCAGAGATGTTAACGAACTGGTTGCCAACTTCATAAACACACAGGGAAGGGAGGGAACCCCTGCCAAATTACGGGATCCAACTCTACTGGAACCTGTAAGGTGTACAAACACTAAAGGAACACCATCCATAGCTCCCACTCTAAGAATCGTGCCCCCAATTTCTGTCCGAGGGCAGCATTGTGCCTTTTCACCCGTGACACATGGAAGTGTTGAACTTCCCATTTATTTTCCACTTGTGCCTTTAAATAGACACAATACATCCAGCCCAGATTGCCTATATTTTCCACCATATGGCCAGCACTTCTTGATTTGTTTTCTGGAAATGACATGATTCGTTCTTTAAACTTATTCCACTGAAAAAGGCTTTTCCATGTGTCACCCTGGTATTGATAATATCTCTGGAATTATATTTGTAGAGTAAGCGCAAAATTCGTTAGCCGTCTCCGAGCATCTTTGATTTAATAAATAATAAATGCTTTCTGTAAAATACTTTAATGTTAAGGTAATTGCAGGACTTCCAAGTCCCTAAAAACACTTGTGAATTCACTAATATATGATGTATGCATTTACCCGAGCAAAGACAACGTTGCATCATATTTTGGAATTCTTTTCCTCAAACTGAAGATAGAATCTGAAGATTTCAATTAGAAAAAAATATATTGTAAGGGATTAGTAGAATGTTTAGAGTTGGTAGAGACCTTCAAGATCATGGAATTCCAACCCCTCTGCCCTGGGCAGGGACACCTCCCACCACCCCAGGTTGCTCCAAGCCCCATCCAGCCTGGCCTTGAACCCCTCCAGGGATGGGGCAGCCACAGCTTCTCGGGGAAACCTGGGCCAGGGTCTCACCACCCAAGAAGGTCATAGATCTTACAGACATTCTTTGTGTCCTTAGCAATGATGTTGCCATTGGGCCTTTTTTTCTCTGTCAACTATAGGTATTTGGCCTAATATGAGAGGATAATTATACTATTAATTCTTCATTACCCAGGCCAACATAGGCAAAAAAAAGAGGAGATAATAGAGGCAGTATGTGACATCGTTGCTATAACTGGCCACGTGGACTCAGTTTCTTTGGGGTTACCAGGTCCAGCTCTAAATGATGTCTGCTGGACCACAGCTCTCTCCAGCAGAGCCAGCCGGGGCTGTTCTCTGTTTCACAGAATCATCAAAGGGTCTAGGTTGGAAGGGACCTTTCAGATCATCACAGGTCCAACCATCAGCCCAAGACTGACAAAACCACCCCTGACCCATGTCCCTCAGCACCACGCTTGCCTGGCCCTTATATACCTCCAGGGCTGGTGACTCAACTGCTTTCCTGGGCAGCTCGACAACCCTTTGGGTGAAGAGGTTTTTCCCAATATTCATCCTAAACCTCCCCTGATGCAACTTGAGGCTGTTTCCTCTTGTCCTATTGCCTGTTCCTTGGGAGAAGCATCTAACCTTCTGTCTAATGGAAACATTTTACATAAGAAAACTTCAAATTCTTTCACCTGCTGAAACATTAAAGAAAGATGATAAACAGTTTGTTGTCACTTGCCCTTCTCCGTCTACAACTGAATCTCAAAATCTCTGCAGCTCAATGGCAAAATGGAGCTTAAAATAAACACGACTTTACCTCAAGTGGATGCTACAGGCACGTATGGATGGAACACACTGTTCCTCTATGCTTTAGCTAAACTTTACAGGAAAGTGCTTAAAGAGGAAAATCCACAGTAAAAATGAAGTGTATATTCCAGCTAGAATACACACAAACAGGGCCTTTTAAATTTTCACTACCCTGACTTGTCAAGTTCTGGCAGCGTATTACACATTCAGGGTTTTATAAGCCAAATAATTCCGTGTCGTACCAAAAGAGAAAAAAAAGTTGGAAGTAATATCTAAAGAAGTAATATCTAAAATAGCCTACACTGAGTTTAGTGTAACCACTGCAGGGTGTGAAGCTTTTTGATATCTACTGCCTTTTCTTCTTTGCACGTATGAATATAGATAGTTTTTGTTTAGACAGACTCTAATTCCATGATGTTGGAAAGCTGTTGGAAAAGGTGTTTATTCCATTTGCTTTGATGGAGGAATGGTTCCTTGACCATGAGACTGCAGTATGGGTTCAGCAGCATTTGTTCCACCAGCCAATGTCCAAGGTGAGGGCTTGTTCCAATCTTTCTGTCCAGATAAACTTTAGTCTGATTTTTTTTTTTTTTTACTCAGAAATTAACCTTGTTTTAATAAAACCAGGAGCTTTTCTTTTTCTCCCATAATTATCTAGAGTATCCTGTTTTCTGGATCATTCTGGGTCAAAATAATTTTGGCTCAAAAGCATCAAATGATATAATGTATGTCTGAAAAGTTGAGCAGAAACTTGTACTTTCTCAGGGAGGAGCTCTTTTTTTTTCAGTCTTGAGACCTCAACTTCCCCTTCATTGAAAACATAGGTTGATGGGCCAGTCTGCCTCAGGACTTCAGTCTGAATTTCTGGGGAGCCACAGAAAGACCTAAGTAGCCAAGCCAGGCTTCATGGTTCTCACAGATTTTTGCTCCATCTGTGGGACAATGGTATGCACCCATTGATTTAAAAAAAAATATATAAAATTCACAAGACATTACTGTTATAACTGTTCTTTAACTGTCTCCGCAGCAGCTGCCTGCAGAGTCCATCCCATTACACTCTCAGGACCATGTGTCCAGAAAACTCACGAGCCCACCCTTCGCATTTAGTAGCCATTGCATTTTTATGTAGTGATGTACTGTTCTTTTCCCCCAAATGCTGCCCTGCAACATTCATGGAATCATAGGATGGTTGGGGTTGGAAGGGACCTTAAGCATCATTGAATTCCAAATTCCTGCCCTGGGCTTGGCACCTCCCACGAGATCAGGTTGCTCAAAGCCCCATCCTGAACATTCATCATCAATTTTCTGATCCTTTCCTCCTCTGTATTTACTGTAGAGGTTGATCGTATTAAAAAAACCCAAAAGAGTCTCCTTTCTTCTTCTAGCTACCAGGTTGAATGAAGTTTTAAGTAATGTTGAATGAAGTTTTAAGTCATTTTTGCTGCTGTGAAAATGCATGAACTTACAACTTAGGTTACATTTAAATGTGAACATGTCTTTACTAATGGAAAAGAAATCCTCTTTTTTTTTTTTTTTTTCCTGCTCAGTTTGTTTGTTCCAGGAAAATATTTATCTGGCTGCCCCTTTCAAAATCCTCTACTGAAAGGTCAAAGATTACAAGCGAGCAGGCTCCTCCTGCGCTCTCCAAGCCCGGGAGCAGACACCCTCCGCTCTCCGGGCTTCCTGTGGCTCAGAATTTCTCAGCCGCCGATTACGAGTAACACCCCGAGCACTTATCTCTACACGGGATGTTTCTGACCCAAATGTCATAAGTGGTGACTCACCCTGAGTAAGAGCAACGAGATTACCTTTTAAAATGGGTTCAGAGTAATCCTTTCCTTACATGTCACGGCCAACAACTCATTCTTCCGCACGACACCCAACTTTGAAGTAAAACCCACGTGTTGAATGCGCCGTGACTTGGTATTTCCATGATGGAGAGGGGAGTGGATTACTTTTTCCATAAGTCTTTATTTGTTACGTTTTGGAGCTCAGCTCCCTTTGCCGTGGAGCCTCAGTACAAACACCCTACCATTACTCTCTTTGTCTTTTTTTTGGGGTTCAGAGCACCTCATAGGCGGAGAGGAAATAGGTCAGAGTCCCGAAAATTGGAAAGCTTTAAAGTTAAATAAAGGGCAAAGAATTTTCCAGTAGGTGGGGCAATAAAAACGGAAGGCGAGTCCCCCCAGGAGTCACCAACACGGAAGATTGTAGCAGAGGAAACAGCCAGGATTGGATAAACTGGCTGAACGGAGAGAAACAACACCCGAGACACAGGCTGAATGGAACAGGGGCTTTGAATTGGTGATAAAGGACAAATTATCTGCATTTCTTCAACCGGCTGATGCTACACTGGGTTTAAAATAGAAACCCAAGGAATCCAGTGCATTAACCATTAGCATTTAAATACATGTTTTGGGGGAAAGGCTTGGAGAAGTTGACTTTCTCTGAGTTTGGGCAGGATATGAACTTTTTTTCCAGGAGCAATGGAATTGTTAATGCAACTTACAACTACGAGGGATTTGTCCATGCTCACCCATACGCAGGAACTCGGGTTGCTGCTGCCTCCGTCAGCGTTTCCCAGACCCGGGTGGTAGGTAGGACCTGGCATCCACCTCGAGGTCCATCCTCAGGAGCCAGGGTGAACGGAACATCCCTCACGTGCTCCTTGGCAAGATCTTGGTCTGCTCCAACACCGAGGCCTGGAAAGTCTTACGCAACTCATGAACCTTATGTTTCTTATCTTGGAGACTGACATATTTAAAACTTAAAAGGGGATTAAATCTCTGCCCGCTGTTTTCACCACGTGAGTGTACTGGAGGAGCAAACAGGGTTTTGCTCCCTGCTGTACTAAACCATACACAAGGATTTGGGAAATGGTTGTGGGTCCAGCAGCTAGAACATCCTTCAGCCTAATTCCACCTACAGACAAGCTTTATCATCTTATGCTTAGACAGCTCTTTGAAAAGATGACTTCAATGGACAAACATTTTTTCCGCTTATCAGGCAGTCTCAAGGAGTTTTCTCTGAATTACTGAACTTGTGAGCTGAGATTGCGCCAGAACTGGGCTGAAAATACAGATGTTCTGACCAGCCTTGGGCTTCCTCCACTGACACGATCACAAGGGTTTTTTTTGTGAAAAAAAGAAAAATGAAAAAAAGAAAAATAAAAAAAAAGGCTTTTTTCTTGAAAAAAAATATTGCTCAGGCTGCAAAGCCCATATTTAGGTCTCAGAAGCGGGTCTCTCTTCCAAGACATGAAGGACCACTGAGGGCTTCAAAGAAAGGCTGATTGAGCAGCCAGAGCACTGACTGGGGAGTACGGCTTCTGCCGGAGCAGAGCTGGAAGGTAGCAGGTCACCTTGCCTCACCTGGTCTCTTTACCTCTGCCTCTCACCAACGTCTATCAAGAAGTTCTTCTCCTGAGAATATTAAAACATTATTTAGAGGAATCCGTACATTTTTCTTGCAAGCTCCATCCATTCTTTGACGATGAGCGTGTCAAAAAATTGAACTAAACTTGGCAAGTAACAGATTTGGTGCATAATCTATGAAGCTACCAATTCTAGCAGCTTTTTTTAAGGAGTCTCTCCCTAAAGACAAGAGTTTTCTGGTCAAGCTATGCCATGTAACCAGCACAGGTTTCAGTCACTCTTCCTTTAAATACAAGAAATTTGACTCACCCTTGTTCCAGGTCTTTACCCCCTTCATTTTCTTTTGTAATTGACACAACAAAGGTTGTTAATTTTGAAACAGACTTTGCCTCCTCTTCTTCTCACAAGTCCTCTTTAAAAACAATTCTATTTCAAGACAAAGAAACTTCTGCTTTTTAGGACTTGAAATCGGTCCCTTTAAGACACTAAATTTTTCTGAAATTCTCTTAGAAAAGGCTTTTTCCACATACCTTTTCATGCAACCCTTTCCTCTTGTGCTCTCCCAGCTTCCACGATTGATGCATTCGGGGTATTAGAGAGAACATCCTTCCCAGGCCTTTTAGAATCCATTTATGGATCTGTGTTACCCTAATGGATTTGCTGAACATCCTTCCTCTCTCTGCCTCCACAATCTCCTTTGACAATAAGTTCCAAAAATTCCCGGCCTGCTGAAAATGTATTTTTTACCTGTTTTAAACCAGCCCTATGCAGGTTTCATGGGCTGCCCTTACCCTTATGAAGAGAGACCAGCTGAATAACAGTTCTCTGCTTGACTGACAAGAAATTCATGCCTTTATGAACCTGAATCATATTCGCCTTCAGGCTTTTTTTCCTCTGTTGGCGATTCCTAACCATTTAAAAGCCCTGCCACTCAAGGGTCCCATCTCCTTAGCCATTTTTGTTGCCCCTCTGCCTTAAATTACACTGCTCCCTTCTTGATTTACGAAGATCAGAAAGACAGAACTGACACTAATGGATGTCTTCTTTGACGACTTTAATTCCGAGAGGTCAGGATTTGAGCTGTAGATAGCAGCGGATGCAGAAGACTTGTTCTTTCCCCGTCTGGTGCCCAGCAGTAGGAGAGCAAACTGGTTAACAGCAGGCGTGAAGCCTCAGCACCTGACTCACCAAAGCTTCCCCAGGCCAACCATGGCCACGAACAAGCTTTTCCAATTATTTATAAGAAAATAACTTGATTAATTCTTTCTCCTTCTATTTCTTTAAAGAACGTACAGTAACTCTGTCAGGCAATGACGGAGAAAAACTTTAAGAGTTCTTTCAGGCAGTAAAACCACTCCGACTCCTTGCACCAGTGCAATTAAGACCAGGCCCAATTATTTCAAACCTTAAACAAATGCAAACCACATTCAGAGCCGAGAAGCCCGCACTGTCAATGAGCTCGGCAAAAATTACAGCTCAATGTTTCTGATTATATTAGCTTAGCATTCTCGTGAAGCCCTTCCATGGGAGAGTCCACGCACACACAGTATTTCCTTTTGGGAAGTGAAAGGATCCTGTTTCCAATTCAAATCAGGAGGTTTCCAGGTTCTGCAGTGCTGGCTCCTTCCACCTCTCTGGAGGCTGCTTGTGCTTTATCCTCCTGTGATTTGTTGCACAACACCGGGTGACAGACAACACCGAGACCCCGGCACCAGAAACTGCATCTCAGGGTGACACCTCCCCATTTATGCAGAGATTTGGAGGGGAAAACTGTCCCTTCCAAAGGAAGGTTTCATAGCTGTGAGTTTGAGTCAACCCAAAAAGTCAGATGGGACCTTGTAATTCAGTGTTGAGAGATGGAGGAGCAAGAAATTGGAGATAAATGGCTCCTGCCCGGGATATTTCTCCTTCTCTCAAAAGCTGAGCCTCTAGTTCATCACCAGTTTGTACCCCAGTTTCTCAAAGCATCAAGGGTCCAATTTCTCCTCTAGTTTCTACCGTATCATTCATTCAAGCACTAATGCTCATCTATTGCCTCTCTCCTGGGAGACTATTCAAGTTCTTCTCTTTGCTGCTGAGCAGACTCACTCTGAAACATCATCCCGGTGCCAGCACCATCTCGGCTCCGTCCCGGTCAGAAACCCCCAAAGCTTCCACTTCCCAAGAGGAAGAAGAGATGGATCTTTAGTGGGACCGAGATAACCCGTGCTGATTAACCCACGTCTGAGTCCTGCTGGAGATAAGGCTGTTGAGGCTGAACCGTGTCAGCCAGCCAGGAAAAAGCTGAGATTTTTATCTTTAAATCTGACGATAGCAAACTAAGTGCAGTTCCTTAATGTACCTGAAATAACTGTGGAAAAGAAAGTTTTAATTTGTTCATTAAAGTGACATAGTGAAAAAGCCAGTTAATTAAACGACAGATGATTCTGTTAATGAAACTAGTAAAATACGTTTCGTTCAGTTTTACACAGTAGGGAAGTTGAGTTTGTAAGGAAAAGCTTGAGTTTTGCATATCCTAATTCTATTAATACTGGAACTAGAATCCACTTTCCAGAACTAGTTAAGATGTATTTAAAAATAGTTGGTTTTAATTTTATTTTGTTTATTTTACTTTATTTTATTTTTACTTTATTGTATTTTTACTTTACTTTATTTTATTT
>VZRU01016642.1:45659-82735 GCA_013398155.1 Pedionomus torquatus | reverse complement strand
ACTGTAAAGAGCAAATATTTTGCTTTTTTTATTTTTTATTTTTTATTTTTTATTTTTTATTTTTATTTTATTTTATTTATTTATTATCCTATTTATTTTTATATTTATTTTATTTAATTTTTTTTTGGTGGAAATGCTTCCCCTGGCAGGACAGGTTTTCCGAAGCGATTTGGGTGCTGCTCCCGAACACTAACACACAACCTCCGGAACCTCTGACTTTGTGATGGTTAGAAGTAATTTCCATGAAGAAATACTGCTGTGGACACTTAACGTTTGAAGCAACAACAACAGAGAAACCTCAGAGAAAGTTTTGTGGTTTCTCGAATCCCAAAGAACTTAAATGTATACGATATAGGTTGGCTGTTTTTTTTTTTTTCCCTTGGCATTCGGCTGTAACGCAGTCTGCACTCAACATGTTTTTTCTAGCATGACATGTTAGAAAAAAAGCCTGACTTGTTATTTTCTATACAGACTGAAAAGCTGCTTAAACAGGATTTGCTCTGATTTCTCTCCAATTAAAATCGAATGCAAATAGCTGAAAGTTCTTAAACAATGTAAACAGCAACAGCAAGGGTACTATTAAAAGGTATCTGGCTGTAATTTTAGCTTTTAAAACTCTGGTTTTAATTTTTCCCTACATACCACTGGCAAAAAAAAAAAAAAAGGAAGTTCCTTTATAGGGACAAATGAGGAACAATGTGATGGAAATATGAAAAGATACCTTTTCATACATTTTGACTTATATTTTTACCATTTTTTCTGTAGGTCATCAAGATTTCTGCCTAGGAATTCTCCACCTTTTGGTTATTTCATGTAATAACTTTCTTAATTTAAAGCCTAACAACCAAGAAGCTTTTTGTAGCTGGCTCACCAGTGTAGAGGACCACACGGTGCTTTTGAGTCCTGTAGCCTCTCCAGCTCTCCCTTGGAGAAGAGGCCGTGTCCCCAGGGATGGGATCCCATCGTTCCCCAGCTGACAGCACGTTATTCTAAGTCCTTTTCCACAAGGACTTAATGACAGGGGAGAAGTTTTCAAACTCAGTCAGACTAGAGGAAAAAAAAAAAAAAAGAGATATTCAGAGAATAAAGTGACAATTCTGATCTTTCATATTCCCTTTGGATGCGCACGGGCACACCTGAACATTTCCCTGTTGTGCTGGCAATGTTCAAAGAGAACTTAAGACTTTTTTTCTGCCCATAAGGATGGCTACACACTGCTTGAATCTTACCATTTTAGGCCAACAGAACAGGAACCGGGCTCCTAAAAACCTTCAAAGAAGTTAGTCCCACGGCATCAAGATGGATGTGTCGTCTCCTGCCCAGCTCAAATGCATATTCCCAATGAAGTTATCAAATGTTTGAGGAGCATGGAGCAGATGATGGTCACTAAGGTTAAAACCAAGGGGTTTTTTTTTTAAGGGTCATTCTAGTTTGCAATCCCTATTTTTGCCGACTTCCAGATTATCTGGCCTTGGAAAAGAAGTTCCTCGCAGCAGAGACGCGAATTTTTCGGTGAGCTCAACAAAACACTTAGGCTGTGGGTCGAATAACTCCTAATGCCATGTTATGTTCTTCCTTCCCCGTTCTGGACTGTTATCCCACTCATGGGCCACGTGCACCAATTTTGTAAATTCAGTATTATGTTTAAATCCCAGTGAGATTACTCGAGTTATTCAAACATAAATCTTTCTAGGGCTGGGGCCTAGGGCTACGCAGTCCCAGGGCAGGAAAACTTTTGAGCTTGTCTTCTCCAGGGCCAAGCACACTGTCAGACATAACAAATAAATAATACTGTGGAAATATCATTATCTGAATCGCAAGTCTATTTTTGCAAAAATATCATGTTCCCTGGTGGTTGAAACGTTATTCCAGGCTAGATCAATCTTGAGTTTGTATTTCAACATTACATATCATAGCACAGCCACATACTGTGTAATTCATCCAGCGGATTCCTATTTGCCATTAACAACAGTATAGGCTGGAGTTTTTTTTTAAAGAAAAGAATAAAGATTTTACCATTTTCTTCCCATGAATGCAGTGAATGTAACATTAAAAAAAACCAAAACAAAACACCAGCCACCAAACCAACACCAAAACTAAATTTCAAATATTTCTTTTCATTTTTATAAGGGCTGTGATGTGTTTTGACCTCCTAATTTGACATCAATACTACACTGTATTCAGCTGCATGCGATACCTGGAGTTAACTACTCTGCTTATTTTGGAGCCGTGTTTACACAGGCAGGTTATCCCACCTGAGATCAGGTGAGTAGCGACACCCTTTCCAGACACGTGGGAACTCCAGAACCCCGCAGGTTTCAGAGTCTAAGGGTTTCTCTTCTCACCCTAGAAGAAACTGTGCCCGAGGGGTCGATACAGAACCACATGCTGTTGACGTTGGAGCTGCTGCACCACCGTCACCAACAGCTGCTTGTCAAAATTATTCTGGGAAACCTCAAATATGGAGAGTCTTCTCCATCTTGGAACAATTTCCTTCACAGTCTTTACCATCAGAGAGTTTTCCTTTGCATCTAACCCGAATATTTCCCTTGTAATTAGATGGCAGTAATTATATTCTATTTTCACACTCCATTTTCTTCCCCTTTTCCATCGTGTCAAATCTTTGAAATTCTTCATCAAGACCAAGGCTTCAGTAGAAAACAGCAATGTGGTTTAATGCTAGATCATTTTATTCTCTGGAGTCTTCAGAGCAAAAACGTTTTCTCTCTCACCCGATTGGATTAGTTCACTAGTGAGGACTGAAATTAAGGGTGTAAGGGCTTAATCTGCTTCAGTCTCATCATAATAACCACAGATTTTCCTTTGTGCTTAACTTCAAGACAACCTCTAGACCCCCAACAACTATCTCAAATTATTCTTACCCAAGTTATACTGAATTACATTATTTTTTCATCCTACTCTAGCTACAGGTGCCAGGTGGACACTTCTCTCAATTGCCCTGTTTGTTGGTGTTCTTGCTCTCCAGCCCCCTGCCAATTAACACCTCGTTAGCAGTCATTTGGTCAAGAAGCACCAAATGGGAAGGACGAGGAACAGGGAAAGGAGATGGACTTTGTGCTATGACTCAGGAGCCACAAGGCCAAGTCTTCAGTGGTGTGATGTCAAAACTAATGATGTAAGAAAGCCCCGGTGCTAAAATATTTGAAATTTTGTTAACCCATTCCTTTTTCTTGTGGGAAGGGTTATCCAGAGAAGCCCCACGTGGAGTTTCTTCTCCGGTCCTGGGAGCAATTCTGCAATTCTTCCCATAGATGACCTGTCTCCTCCTGTTCTCTCTCCCAAGCAGAGGGCAGCTGGGCCAGCACCTCTCTCCCTTATGCATGCACCCTCCAATATTCCGGCTGAAAATTGCTGCCCCTGCCCTGCTGAGATGGGGACACTGGGTTGCCATGAAAAAGAAGATCAGTTCAACGTTTGAGGATAGTTGAGGCGAGTACTTTGATTCACTCTCTCTTCCTAGAATGATCTACTGCTGATATGAGTATTACTGTGTGTCCTTACCCTTTTCCATCCACCAGGAATTTCTCTTTCTTTGCTTCCCACCCCTTTTATTCCAGCCAGACCTTCCTCTTTAATAGTTCTTTCTCGGATCTGGTTGCTGTTGACTTTTTGCTTTCTTTACTCCTGGTCCAAACAGTAAAATGAGCTCTCGGACCCAGAGGGTAGCACTGAATGTGTTCTTGAAACTACTTCTCATTTCCAGCGAGCTGGAGAGCCTCCTGGTCACTTTCTTTACATATCCTTGTTAATGATTGGTTATTGTTATTATTATCATGATTATAGTCAACGTATGCATCATAATATAGACTAGATATTAGAATTTCTTTGGTGTGAGGGTGAGGAGACCCTGGCCCAGGTTGCCCACAGAAGATGTCCCATCCCTGGAGGGGTTCAAGGCCAGGCTGGATGGGGCTTGGAGCAACCTGGTGTGGTGGGAGGTGTCCCTGCCCAGGGCAGGGGGTGGCACTGGGTGATCTCTAAGGTCCCTTCCAACCTAAACCATTCTGTGAAGCTATGATTCCGTGATTATTATTATCATGATTATAGTCAAAACTGTAAAGCAAACACTAAATAGAGCCCTGTTGGATGTGTAAAGCAAAAAGACAAGGAAAATACAAAGCACGCTGGGGGCTTCAGAAAAGTGACTTCTTTAATTAATGGGACCGAGGCAGCATTACCTACAACTTTGCTGTTAGGGGTTGGGAAGCTTCTGTACCCTTGGAACCAGTTTGGAGGGAAAAGCCACCCCAGCTCTCCTTCCATAACAGTATTTTGCTGTGAATATACAATCAACAACAACAACAAAAAATCTAGTTTTAAGGATCTAGTAAGGCTTAGCAAGCAGAAGGTCTCTTAGCAACAAAACCCCATAACTAATGTGAAGCAGCTGTGGTAATTTTAGAAAATGGCTCAAACTGTTGAAAAGCCATTAGGAAGCTGATATATAGAGAATAAAAAGAACCACTCAACTTTAAAAAGATTTCCCAATATAGAGTGTTATGTTATTTTATAACCAAATCTTAGTCATCCAAAGTTTACATGCCACGAAATGCTATTTATGACCATGTGGCTGGACTTTCTACAAGTAGCTGGAATTCCAGCGCATACCTGAAATTCCCGCTGAAAAAAAGAAGCTGCTGATGGTTAAGCCCATATTCTTCTGCGGGAAAGGTGCGATTGCTGTATTTCAGTGCGGCTGATGCCACTTACGGTTTGATTTATTATATGCACTTGGAATGGGATCCTAAATAATTGGAATCAATTTCTTTAATCCTGTAACTTTCAGTCTCTATTGGAAATAATGAAAGCCACTTGCTGTCGGTAGGCTTTGCTGATGGTCAGACGTTAGCTGGCAGGCTCTCTGGCTTATTTGGCTGCTTCTTTAATTGGAAATACCTGGTAGCTTGAGGAATGGTGTATTTTAATAACAGTATCTGGAGAGAAAAATCCAAGGTGTCGGGAATGACAAATTTTGTTGGTTTCTTCTTCGCGCCGCTACGGATGGGTGAGGTACTGACAATTTTTACCGCTTGTATTTATTACTGTACCATGCTCTCAAAACAGCCTAAAACCTTGGGCAGAAAAAAATTGGTTTCAGTTTAGTGGGCACATCAGCTGGCTTCAGCTGGGTTCAAGGAGGCTTAAATGCTTTTTTTGAATAAAGGCTGAAGGTTGGAAAAATAAAGAATATTAATTACGCAATCTTCATGAGACGGAAACCATGGCCCAAGCTGAGTCGGATGGGATATTCAGCCCTCCTGGGTTAAATGTGGATGGAGCTACGTGATCTATCTGTGTCTGCAACGTGAAGAACCTCCTGCGGGTGACCTGGGTGCATCGGACTTGCAATCCACCCTTGGTCTGGTGGCAGGAGAGGAGACCAGCCCAGAGTCCTGCTCGCTTGCATCGGGCGGTTCAAATTCCATTTGATTGCACTAAAAATAAAGGTACTTGGAGACTTGATGGCAGCTAAACCTGTCCGATGGATCCTTGGCAACCTCTGACGGTCAAGCCTTACCTGCTTCCTGGCAGAGACAATTAAGAAGGATGGGTTTTGGACAAGCAGCCTCATAGGAGACAAGAGGCAAGATATATGCTATGGTATTAAATGATGGTTATCAGGCAAGCACAAAGTCAGCTTTAAAAACTCAAGTTTTAAGAGAAATAACTGAAAAAGCAGCAACACAATTTTAGGATGACGAGATGATAGGAAGCGCATGAAGTAAGGAGCCCCCCAAATAGCGTTACTTTTAAATAAATGTAAACAAATTAAACAAATAAGGGAGTTCTTGAAAGCTCAGCAAGTTGTTCTTAATATTGCCCAATAACCAACAGGGAAAGAGCTGCTTTTTTAGTCCCATGTTCTTGTCTGCCTTTTTTTTTCTTTCAGATTCTCTGTTTTCTGGTGGCTGATGCTAACCAGGGGATGGACTGTTCGTTGCAAAAATGATAAAATGCAGCACAGAAAAGACCATACCAAGATTTCAAAATCTGGTGTTTTAGGCCACTTGTGATTGGGCTGGCTCGCACCGTCTCCTTCATCTGTTAGATCAGATAATGAGGTTATTAACGTGAAACTAATGAAGCGAGATCACCGGACAAATAAAACTAAATCTAGCGAAAGTTATGGGGTTGTAGAGAAATTGTGATATGTGGTGGCTTTGACTCAGAGTTGGAAGGAAATTGGTAACACTGGCAGAGCTTCGCTTCTGGCTCTAAGTCAGCTTGTGAAGTCAAGCAAAGAAACAAGAGAATTCTTTTTTTTTTATTTTTTTTTTTTCAGGAATGTTCATAAAACTCCAGCTCTCAGAATTCACAGATCTGCAATAAGAGATGTCTTCAAGTCCATTTATTCACACAGTTAGTTACTACTTTTAAAAATGTCAAAAAAACCAAAGAGCCCACTTTTTTTTTTTTTTATAACCTGCGTGTTTTAAAATACACAGCGAACAATTATCGCTGTTATAAAAACCCATAGATTAGAGGGAGCAGACAATTTGCAATAAGATTTTCTGCAAATGCAAACTGTATAATTCAATCAATGGAACAGAGGGAGGGACATCTGTGATGAGGAGGCAGGAAAGAGATGGCATTTATGCTCAGCTGCTCTTGCATTTAAAGTTCAACTCCATTTTCCAAATTTGCTACCAAGAGGAGCTCAATAATTGTCATCAAGCTATGTAGCAACTTGGGGCCGTTGCTGGGTGCAGCTGATAAGAGTTCTATTCACTGCAAAGTTGGTTGATTTGCCATAGAAATGGCTATATTTTTTTTCATTGCTGACAAAGTACGAAAGCTGTTGCTCACTGTCAGGTGTCAGCACAACCATCTTTCCAACTGAGCTGGGCAGACAATCTGTCCTACTACTTGGAAGCCTCCTGAAATACGTACCTTCTCTTGCCATTATCCTTCCTAGGCTGTATTTCTTGCCACCTACTTTCTGCTTCTCTCATCCGGCTCCTCCTTTCTTTGAAATCATTCAATCTGATTTTTCTCCAAGCTTCCTCAAAAATCTCCTTTCAATCTGCCCTCCTTGGCTGCTCCTCCTTTATTTCCACGTGCACAGAATTTCCAGCCTGAAAAAAAAAAGGCAACTTATCTGGGATTTTTGCTTGTGCTTGCGTCAGTTTTTATTTTACACCGAGTTTAGCCATCCGTCTTCTCTCTTACCAATATAAATAATTATCATGAAGCCATGAAAACGGCCTCATGTGTTAAAGCCAAGTTGGTATCCACATTTTTTTTTTGAAAAGTCAGGCTCTTTGGAACATATTCAGCAAAACACTTAAGAGTCCTCAAGAAGACAATCTGTGAGTGCCTTGGAGCCCACTTCTGTGATATGCAACACTAAATCATAGCAACCAGTACTTAAACTGATATCCTTTCACAGACAGGAAACCATCGCAGGATGAAACTGTCATACTTGGCTGCTAATTAGCTAACTTTTGGAGTAGTGTAATTTGAGAGTAATAATAGAATAAGAGGTCTCTTTCAGTACCCCTGAGTGATGTATTGACTTGAAGCTGTGCCACTGGCCTCGCCACATGCTTTGGAAATGTGTTTGGGACAGTCTCTTCAAGAAGATCCCCAGCCCAACAACCAGAGCCCTTATTCATCCATGGATTCAAACTTCACGGGGTTTTTATGTGTTGATCTCTTTACCGTGTGTCGGGGATCTTATTCTCTGTGACACAGCCCTTCTGTATAACTCTAGTATTTCACATGACAGTGATATTCCATCTTTAGATGTCTGATTGAAGAGGCCGGTCTCCCTGATACTCAACAGAGAGAGTTAGGTTCTTAAATTCAGTCGTGGACCAACAAATTAGGCTCCTGCTTTGAATGGGTGTCTGGGAAAAACCTATGCCCATCTGCAAATACAAAGGAGGGTCATTAGTCCTTGGTAGTATCTAGTGTGAATATCAACCTCAATCCTTAATTTTGTCTTGTAACTATGCTTTACACAAATTATTCAGAAGACTTAAGTGATATTTTCATGCCATTAATGTGTTTATATGCCTGACTTGCCCCTATGGAGAGGGAATCTGGGGCTTTTTTTCTAATACCAGCGTGGGAACACCTGAGCGGAGGACGGACTGAACCTCCTTAACACCATCATAAGGTTTAAATCAGCTCCTCAGTTCTGACCGCTCGGAGTGAGACTCTCAAGATGGCTTTTCTTTAACTAAGTCTACAAAATATATCATGACAAGGAGTGCCTTAATGAATTTATCCAGTTGACTTTCAACTCTGTTTTAATACACTACTGATACGTCTTAATTTGTGGATGGAGAAAATTATGAGACCTATAAGTCAAATGGGAGAGAGGATAAGCACTCCAAGCTGACAATTTGATTAATATGAATTAGTACAAGTCTAGTTTAGTACTTCATTAGTTCATGTCAGCAATGATAAAAACCAACATTAATGATGATACAGAAATGCTGAACTTTTAAAGTTCTAACTCCTGTTCCTGTACAAGCCGCAAAACAGCCTTGTTGACCCTCCAAAGCTCACTGCAGGGGCAGACAAAGAGGGGACGTAAAGGAATAAAGCTGGGAAGAATGAAGAATGGATATCCATAAGTTGAGTAGGGCTTTCAGAAACGTTGCTGGTATTATCACTGTCAGCTTTTGAAATACCCGTCAGTTTATGTCAGCTGGTAGCAGATGTATGTGCTACAATCATATAGCTGGGTTTTTTAAAAAAGAATGAACTCCCTCAACGAGTGCTGTGGGAACAAGCCCAAGGACTGAAAGCAAAAGTTCAGCATGTGAAAGTCTTGGTCCTGAGTCCACGGGACTCTCTGTGAAGAGAAAATTCCTGTCACCAGATCCCGATGGCATCGCACTTAGGGAGAAACATAAGGAGCAATCAATCAACTAATTACCGCTTAGATTATGAAGTGGTCTGTGTGTCAGGACTAATACTCCGAAATGGATCTGCTGGCACAGTGGCAACAGTTACAGAGCAGCGTGTAGGAGGTAAGAAGCTCCTTTATTGCGTTCACATATTAAGATACATGGGGTTTGAGAATCCGAGAAATTGGACTCTAGGCTATTACTGCAGCAGGGTGATAAGAGCATGGAAGACAACGGCAAACTTTGTACCAGAGAAATACACGTGAGGATTTGACAGTGCCCACGTTCATCTTCTTATCGTGACTCTCCCGGGTCTGGATGTTGGAGAGTCGTTCAAACTCATACACGGGCCAAAGAGACAGCCCAGAAAGCATTTAGAGAAGAAAGAGAAACGAGTCTCGTAAAACATGCATTGGAAAGAAGCTAAGCCTGCCACGTTCCTTGGGGAAAGAGGGCTCCTGGCATCACACATTTCTCCATTTCCATCTTCTAGAACCCTTCTGAGGACAACTTCTCAATCTCCACACGGTCCCACCATACTGATGCAGAAGGCAATTGATAAGAATGACCAAGTGTGAGCCTCGATTTCCCAAGGAGATATAACAACAAGAACAATAATGATGATTTCTCCTTTTTCCCCAGGATTCAGTTCCCATAAGTAAGGGAGAGGACTCCTTCCTTCCTCATGGGGCTCTGCTCAGGCCACCGCTTCTCTGTGGGGTGAGAGGGATGTCACCCTTATGACTGTCCTAGCAAGCACAGGAACGATTCTGGACAAAACCCTGGAGCCAGAGGGGATGGTGTGTACACTTTTACTGGGGAGCTCCAGGTTTGGCTCATAGGGAAGCTGTTGGGCTGATCTCCAAGATCTCGTGTCAATGCTCTTCAGCCCGTTGAAGGGCTGCAAATACAGGGAATGCCAACAGTGGAATAATTGATGCATAAAAAAAAAATACCTACTTCTCTTGGCATGGAAGATATAACCCCCTGATTTCTCAGGGGCTGGTCCTTAACACCGATCTAAGGTAATAATCTCCTGTTCGTAGAGGGGAATTTGGCTCAGAATCTTGAAAGAGCCAAACTTTGTAGTTTATTGCTCACTTTTCTGCTCGCAGGTTTGTTTTATGAGGGAGACATTCTTAATTTTTGCAAAACGCTTTTCCTTATGTGCTACTGTACTAACTATTTAAAATAAATCCATCTTATATATGGAGCCACTTCAGACTGAGGGTTTCTGGGTATTTTCATTTATTTATTTATTTAAAAATCAGGGCACTATTACATTACTTGGTATAACAAAAATAAACCCAAGTTTTTTTTTGTTCCGGGAACTAACTTCAGTCTGCATAGAGATATATAAAGGGATAGCCTCAGGCTTTTATGATGGAGAAGTAAAAATTAATAGCTAAGTGGTATGTTATACTTTGTCTAAAAAAGCTCATTTAATTTTATGGCATGGGGTTTGCATCTGTTTTCTTTTTTCCAGTGATATTTTACAAAGGTTTGGGCCACAGCTTTCAAAGTCACTTATATAACGCGCAAGCACACACACACACACAAAAAAAAAGAGTTTAAAAATCACGTAAAGAGCTATTGTGGAAAAAGAATAATGAATTTCCTCATGTTCTCCAGTAAGCATCCTGTAGGATTTTGGGAGAGCCTTCATCAAAGAGGGTGGTCCCCTGGTAACGTACAAAAAAAGGATAGTGTACAAAAATTAAATTATTATTTGACCCCACGTCATTATATGCCACATAACTAATTAAAGCACCCTCTAACAATGTGCTCTTAATGCGCCGTCTGTTGCTCGCATGACTCACTCATCTTTCAGGAAGAATAAGCGATTTGTGTGAGAGGGGGGGAGTCGCTGAGGATGTTTTTTGGGGCTCGCAATTGCTGTCACTGCGATGTTAAATCGCAGGCCCCCTAAGAGAGGGGCTTATCGTGAGCCAGGAAAAGAGCAGCCCGGGACTGATAGCTCTGACTTAGGGCCTTGTTTGAGAAGTTATGACTCAGAGCGAGCAGCCCGGGCTCCTCAGCCTTCCCCAGTTCACGCCAAAGCCACCATTAAGAGCCCTAATGTTCAGGTTGCGTGCCTCACTCTGATTATTTTTGGGAAGCGGATCACAGCAAGCCTTCTTTCCCCCACCCCCCTTCCCTAATGAGCATTCATCTTCATTTGCTGGATGAAGGGAGTTCTCAGAGAAAGGTCTATACATGGGGCAGGACAGTGGCAATTTCTGCCAAGCCCTGTGACTACGGGAGCGCGGGCTGTGAGCCTCCCCTTTCTTTCTGGGAGTCCTAAAGCAAAAAAGCACATGTCATAATAGCTCTCCCGGATACGAGTACCGGCAAATTGCCCCTCTGGATAATAATTTGGGAGGGGATGGAGCTCTTTGGTCTAAATCTGCAACGAGTGCTGATAGAACCCTACCATACAAGTACGTAGAGCATCCAAGGGAGTGTTACACAGCAGTCTCAAAGCTTCAGAAACTTAAGCAGAAGATTAATTCCCTTTTTTATTGGCGTTCCTTTCCCTGCTGCCTCATTCTTCCATCCAGGCTTCTTTAGCAGCCCGCCCCCAATTTGCAGGGGGAGCTCCCATTTAACACGTTGCAAAAGTGGCCTTAGATCACTTGTGTACGCTTCAGAATGTTCTGATTCAAAGCCCCAGGAGTGCTAGTGCTCCTTGGCAATCCTCAGAACTGAGTTTTGTTTTATTTTCCTCGTTTCCAATTCAACAGTGTCGCGGGTCAGCTGAATTTCAAAGCTTGCTACTCCAGGACTGAGTGTTGGCTCTCTGAGCACAAAGCTGGCATAGTTTGGAGAGAAAGAGATAATAGATGGGGAGATAAAAAACAAACAAACAAACAAACAAACAAAAAAAAAACCCACAACGTAATTTAATGTGGGGGTGTAGGACAATTTTTCTGAATTTATCCAATCTGATCATTGTTAAAGGGATATTTTAGTCCAACGTTGTGATAATGCCATTTAGCAGATATCATATAACCTTATAGTTCTTTATTTCCATGTGAGAATATGCAGCTATTCTAAAGCCAAAGCAAATGGATTCTCAGGATGATTAAAGGTACAGAAGTTGATGAATCCAACAGTAATATGGCAAGTATTTCCCTAACTTTGTCCCTCAAGAGTGTGTCTCACCAATTTGGGCATTTCAATTATAGGATATAGGATATTTGTTATGTCAGAGAAGATGGTTCTGTTTGAAGGATAAAAACCCAAGGGACTGGGCACACTGACACCACCCAGCCTGATTGTGAAACAAGTAAAAAAGCTTAATGATACAAGCGAGGTCCTGCTGGATCTGTAATTGAAGGTAATTGAGATTTCTAACAAGTGCTTTACCAGTACAAA
Organism: Pedionomus torquatus; assembly: GCA_013398155.1. Lineage (NCBI taxonomy): Eukaryota > Metazoa > Chordata > Aves > Charadriiformes > Pedionomidae > Pedionomus > Pedionomus torquatus. Next base: position 70,475 of record VZRU01016642.1, on the reverse strand, counting down.
GTGTCTCCCGATCAACAGAATGTAACCTCTCTGAGTACTTCCTTACGGGGATTAAAAAATATGCTGGTGAGCAAAAGAACGTCGATAGAATGTAAATGCCCCCCCTCCCATCACACACCTGCCCCCACACACGCACTCGAGAAACTGCAGGACTCCAAACTCTTTAAAACATGGAAAAAAGTTGTTTCCCCAACAGGGGCAGGATCCACTGGTTTTAAAGGGAAACCTCTGGTTTCATTCTCTCGAAATTCACAAGTTCTGCTTGTGTTTTTCTCCCCCCAGAAGCAAGCTTTGCTTTTTTATTTTCCTGCCTAACGTTTTCTTCTCTCCCTTTTGACTTTTTTTTTTTTGCCATGGAAAATAGACTCAAGGCAGGAAATAAAGAAAGGTTCTCACAAAAGGGGAAAGTATCACAGCTGAAAATGTTTTTTTCCAATCTGGGTCTGTTGCATGGTTTGTGTGTGCTCTTCTTACAAAAATAGGAGGACATAGGAAATGTTCACAAGATGTCTAATTATATGAAGGACGTAACTTCCTCATTAAAACCCCCTCCCAAAAAATACAAAAAGAAAAAAACACCCAAACCATGTGAATTTTGATTAGCTAAAATGCTTAAATTCTTAGCCCCATGGCTGATGTACTTCAGGAAAAAATGAGGGGAAGAGGCAGTAGAAAGAAAATAGGACTAAATGATGGTCTAATTAATTTTACAAATATTTAAAATTTAAAAATTTTCCTCCTTTAGGAGGAGCCTATAATGGATATTAAAAAAAACCCCAGCAATAACACGTCAGGAGCAATATCATTTATAAAAGTTATGTGTTACAAAAACTGATAGGAATTAAACAGAAGCTCAAGGTCAGTGTTTGAAAGAAGGAGGCATCGAACCACAGAGTCACCTAAGTTGGAAGGGACCTTTTAAGATCATATAGTCCAACCAATGGGAAAAAGAAAAAAAAAAAAAAAACACACCACCAAAAAAAAACCCAAAACACCCCCACAAAAACCCCAACAACCATAAACTCCACCCCACCCAACACTAAGCCATATCCTTGAGCACCAAGTCAACTTCTCTCTTGAATCCCTCCAGGGATGGTGCCTCAACCCCCTCCCTGGGCAGCCCATTCCAACACCTGACAACCCTTTCGGGAAAGAAAGATTTCCTAATATCTCACCTGATTAATTTAGTAGGTAAGTTGATGTGTATTTGAAACTCTGTAAGAAGATAATCTTGATGTTTTTATGTTTTGATGGCTTTTTAAACCATTTTGGGGAAGTAACAGGTGCAGGACATCACAAATAAGCAGATTCTGGCTTCTGCAAGCCATTGTTAGTCTACACAGGGACTCATTTTATGCAACATTGCTCAGGAAGACACTGATGGACAGGTTTCTTCCAGCCCTGTTTGTTCACAACCATTAAGGGAAAGGGTTCTAGCCTAACGTGGGGGTTCTAGGCTTCAGCTTGCGAGCCTTCCCCCTTCTTTTCCTGGATTTTCTTCAAGCCCGGTTTCTCAACCACCTTATGAACCTCTTGGATAATCTTCAGAAAGTGGCAGAAGTGGATAATCTTCAGAAAGTGGCAGAAGTGGTCCCTGCTGGACCACGGACCATGGAGTAATGGTAAGTAGGTTCTTCCATCAGACATCTAGAGATGTTACTGCTGAAGTTCAACCATATTCTCAGATGGTTTTGTGAAATCCCAGCAAAGGAGACACAGGTGGATACATCCAAGTTTTGGGGAACTCCCCTGGGTTTTTTGGGTGTGTTTTTTTTTTTTTTTTTCCTGTTTTAACCTGTTCTGATAGTGATGCAGGAAAGAAATGAGAGACATAGTGTATATAACAGATGTTTAATTGCATCTGGGGAAACATTCATTACGGGTATCATTCACACCACACTTTACCTGTTCCTCTGGCGTACACCTGTGTGTTAGTAGTGCACGTGGTGGTAATGTGAGAAACTCTCTCTACCAGCCTTTTAAATTTTACTATGCACTCTTTTTTAAAATGTGCTAAATTAGATACAGAAACAAAGAAACACACCTAAACAAACAAAGGAACATAAGGAGCACGAGCAATGCCACACTGCCAGAAAGAGCAGGTGGAAATGTAAGTTTAAGGGCCATTAAAGAACTGCAAAATTTTTCAGTGTGTCACAATTACAGCAACACCTGGGTCAAATAAATTAGGACTAATCCATTGGGGGTGTTCTTTACAGTCTACTCTGGCCCCAGAATGGCTTGACCCTAACCTGTAATTCCGGACTCCCAAAAAAAAAAAAGAACAAATTCCAAGGGAAAGCTTACCCATTCGGGTGGCTGTTGTCACGGTAATCCAGGGCTTTGTAAGAGACTACAGAGATGGTGGGGAAAGAACACCTACGAGGAAATGTTGCCATGAGCCTGAAAGAGGGAATTCAGTCTGGCCACCAGCGTGTGAGTCTTGATAGAGGACCTGCCTCCCATTGCCATTTAATTTCAACCATAGTGAAGGCAGCACTGATGCACCACTAAAGATAAGTTTGTATACTAAAAATTCTGAAAATTTCTGAAAAATTGTTCAAACACAGGATCAAGTTTCCCGATTTCCAAAGACCGAGAAGACCTTCTGGTCAAGCTCCATGTCTGTAGCTTTCAGGTAAAGCCTGCAGGAACATCCTTTTCCCTTTGCTCCTTGGAAGGGAAAGGGAACTGGTAGATATGAACTATGCTGGGAAGCAGTGACGGTTGAGGGCTTTCTGTTAACGCACCTGGTGCTGGTCCCACCAGCAGGAACACTGCAACCCCCAATCCGTGTGCCAGGCACCCGCTGGCACTTCTGCCTTGGGTGCCTCTACCTTCATTTTATCCACCAGGCCGGTGGAGCGAACTTCCCTTGGACCTAAAGGAGAAGAACCAAAGAAAGGTTAGAAACTATTCTGACAATTCTGCTGAAGATACTCTCTTCTCTTTAGAAAAGCAGCGATTAATTAAGAGAACAGACGATCACCGCTCTCATTTTTCCCACGGCACAGCTTTTTGCCAAGAAACTTTCACCGTTGCAGGGATAATTTTTCAAGGGCACCATGTTTGATTTAATTGAAGGGTTAGCAATGGTTTAAGAGTAGAAAACAAATCTCAAGTTAGTTACACATATATTCACTGCACTCTAATATCCTGCTGTACTAGGTAATTACAGCTCCAACAACTATAGAGTCGATACGACAGCGACCATCCTAGCACACACACAAATTAATCTTATCTAAAAAACCAAACTGCTTCCACATCTCCTGTGAACTCAGAAAGCAGAGGCAGACCGACAGCTAAGCATGGCACGGTGCTTTCTCAGCTGAATTGTATGCAACAGCCTTAGGAACTAAGTAGGGGAATGCCTGGAAACACGTTGAACCTTGTTTAAGAAGTACTAATATATCTAAGAAAATTCGAAGAACATAAATCCAACCTTTTTAATAACTATGCCAGCACTTAAAACAAAAGGACCTTTTAAAAGGAGAGTTCCTCCTTTTTACAAGGGTTCTCCTCCCCATTAGATTGAGGCAGTAATATCTCTTGCTTCTGAAAACAGATCGTCTAGAATTTATTATCCTAATCTAGGTGGAAGGAGCCCAAATGCCACAAACAAACTGAATTGTAGTACTTTGAGGATGCTGAGGAATTGCAGTCGAAATGAAAGAAAGAGAAGGCTGGACCAAGGGAAACAGTATTCATCTGTTCTTTACTTCGACAAGGAAAAAAAAAGGAAAAAAAAGAAAAAAAAAGAAAAAAAAAGAAAAAAAAAGAGCTGTCCTTAGCAGGACGTGATTATTATCTCTGTAGAGTGTGAGATTCGCTACAACATGGGCAAGGGTGAAGGATGACCCACCCCCTCGAACAGAAGCAGAGCCCAAAGTCCAATAATCCTTGTTTCAAATCAGAGTCCTTTGAAGGCCGGTGTTTCTGAAGGGATGAGCAGTTGAAGGCGAGCTCAGGGATCACAAACTGAGTCCCTAAAGGCTCTAAATGGTCCATCGGGAATCTGAAACCTGCGTTTATCTAACAAGAAGTGTGTCAGAAGTTCAGGGAGAAATCCACCAGGTTTTACTGGAAACACAAGGAAACGTCAAAGTCTGGATGTAAAAAGCTGCCCCCAGCAGCCGTCTTAGATGTGGTGGTGTGAGACTTAAGAATATTTGTCTAGAGCATAACTGACCTGCTTTTGCATCAGTGTAGGTTTTGATGAGGTTTTATAATTACCTACATTAATAAATGAATGTATTTACATAAGTTCGGTACCTGCAACAAACGAAACTGAAGTAGAACAACACAGACCCTTGTAGAAGGCAGAAGAGGGAAAAAAAGCTTTATAAGCTTTGCTTTGAGATTAAAAGAGAATATTTTCAAGACACGGGATTTTAATACAACCCAGAATAAGGAACTGTACGTAAAAGGACATATATATACATATATATACAGATACAAGGGGACTGTAATGCCATGTCACTTTGGAATTTGAGCAAAAATATTGTTATAAATTGGCCAGAATTTCCATTTTAACTCTGATGCATCCATTGATTGGTGTGTATTTTTATACATCCCCTAAGAGAAGAGCAAGGTTTTGCTAGGTAGAACCCTCCACAAAGTCTGCTGAGAATCCTCATTAAGTGGTCACGTTTAATCCGAAGGAGTTTTCTAGTAAAAACTCGACTCCAAATATTTGGTGTAGCGTTCCAGGAATCAGCCCACAAAGATAAATGAATCTGCATAAAATGTAGTAGAGATAACGGACACGCTACTCACCCCTTGCATAGTTTCCCTACGGCTCTCGTTTCCAGTGGCTGTCCTTATAGGGTCTGAACCTAGAAAGAAAAGCTAAATCCTGACTCACATTTCTCAGTGACAGTGATGTTTGCACAAGTCCCAGCATCAGTCGAGCAACCCCCAGAGCAAGCGGGACCCTCTCCTTCAAGACACACCTTTTGTGTTGGCCAGGAATGGAGACTCTATGAGAGTTCTGATACATTATTTGCATTATTTTAAAGAGGAACCGAGGCTTCTTTTTTTAAGAAAAAGAAATATTTTGGCCTCAAAATATTTGGCCATCTAGAGCTGGGATTGTAGAGCAAACCATCTTAATGTGCGGTTGACGAACACCTTTTGGCAGTGGCACATCCTTTGATCTCGGTGTCGGCAGCCGGGAGGTTGCTCACCTTGGCTGAGGAATGATCAGACAGTGGGAAAAAGGCGAAGGCGAGACCAAAAAAGACGCTGCAGAGGTTTAGATCCTGTGGATTTGACTGGAAAAGTACCTTGCAAATCAGAAGCAAATGCACACCCAGTAAGTTCATCTTTTTCTTTAGGTTCACCCTGTGCTCGGATCCAGCGAGGGGAGGGAGGAAAGGGGTTTTGAGAAGTTTTGGCAAGGGCTGGATTAAAATTTCCCTTTCTTTTTGTGCTGGCCAGAGCTGATGAGATGCTGAAGGCAGCAGACCTCTGCTGGGCTGTTGGCCTGTGACAGGTACCAAGCGTGAAAACTTGAGCAAACGAAGCAGACCCATGCGAAACATTGGAGCAAGCCCCACCAAACTGAAGGTCTCAAGACAGAAAGTTTAGTACCCGAATGTAAACAGCTTGATGTTTTACCCTCTTTTCAGTTATTTCAGCAGAGATGACTGGCTGTGAAGCAGTAGGAGGCAGATTGCAGGAGCTACGTGCCCCCGCGCAGAGCTGGACCATTTCTGATGGATATGAAAAAGGATGAAAATGCAGAAGGAGGGACCTCGCCTTCCTGTGGAGATAAGGAGGGACTGGAGAGAGCATGTGGGGCAGGGTCCTCTTGGGTGGGAGGGGAAACGGGGGCCGAGCAACCCCTTCTGAAACGAGTGAGGAGGAGGAAGGCTGGTAGAGTAGGAGAAATTGGAAGCCAGGGCACGCTAATACAGGAAACTCCTACAGGACCTGAAAAAAAAACCCAATGGCAGTAGAAATGAGGCTGTGTTAATTGGAAACGGATAGTCACGATGAGGAAATCGTCCTGTTTTGTCACAAAGACCAAAAACCAGCCCAAACCAAACCAACAGGACAGCGTGGGGCAGTGGAATCACAGCTGGCGTAGATTTTGGCTGCCTGGGAAAATAAAAAAAAAAAAAAGGCATTCTTGCCCGACCTACTGTTCTTGTTTTTTTTTTAAAAAAAAGCCTTTCTAGGACTATTCTACAGCAAGGCATGCAGTCGTTTCTTTTGCTATGAGGGTAATGATAGTCCCCGAGAGTGGGCCACGGTTTAGGGAGTGTAAGTTTAAACCTCATGCGATGAAATGCAGACTTACTCCTGTGTTTCCCAGTTGCCAATACACCCAAAGCAATGGATCAAAAAAAAAAAAAATCAAAAAAAAATAATCAGGTGGCTGCTGGTAAGCGCCGTGAAGCCCACTACGGAGTCTGTCAAGTTCTGACTGTTAAATTATAAACGCACCAATGGAATATGATTGTTAACACATTGTTTAATGGATAATAAAAATGTTGGTACTCCCAGAAACTATTGTGAAAATTAATGGAGACTCGCAGATATTTAAAGAGTGCCTAGAAAAAACAAAATGCTGGTAAAATCCGGCTTCATGTTTTATATGCATACACCTGTGAATTTATTTATTATTTTGGCAGTTGAGTTTAATATTGGCAAAGGCTGGGGTTTTAGTTTAAAGGAGAGCTGAGCGTTCTTGCAGCCCTTTAGCCAGATGTGTAGGTATGAAGTTATCTTCATGAACAAGTCTTTGGAACTTGGAAGGGATAAAATGAGCAGGAAGGAGAGAACTGAAGGACCGAGTTTAGCCGTAAAGAAGATTTTTATCTCTGCTCCTGCACCTTTTCCATCCCCCCTTGGCCATCCCTAAGCTGTTTCCTCAGCTGTAGCGTGCTCCCTTGCAGCCTAGGAGAAAGATGAGGAGCTGCAGAGGAAAGGAATTATCTGAGGTCCGTGTCCTTGCTGGCTCTGGCAAGAAAGAGTAGACCTGAAATGCAGCCAGAAAGAGTCACTCTTACTCACTGGGTGGGGAGTTTGGGGCAGTCAATCACCCTAAAAAGGATTGTCTGGGGGAGTTTGGGTTATCCCAGCTCTGGAGAGTCTTTGGGTACAAGGAGAACAAGCATTTTCAGGAATAACCCAGCTAGAGCTGATCATACCCAGGGGCCAGAGATAGACCAGATGACTTCTTCAGTCCCCTTTCCAGTCTGTTTTTCTCCAGCTGCAGACCCCATCCCTCCTACAGACATCTCTTGCTGCACTGCCTATAAAGCAGGAGCCACCGATTTTCCATCACTGAAGAAGCTGACCATTCCTTATTCTCGCCAGTGGAACAAGACCAGAAACTGCTTTATTTTTAAAATTTAACCTGTGTACACCAATCCCACTGCCAGCAGTAACCTCCAGTCCTGTGTGTGCCGAGGCACAGGAGTGGGTCTCGAAGTAATTTTTACATTAAGGTGTTTTCACACAGTCTTTTTTCCCCCAAACTGAGGCAGCAAAACCCCTGATAGATACAAATAATAATGTTTGTTCAGAAAGGCAGGCAGTAAACCTTTCACAAACAATGTCACTGTAACCCTTAAATAGTAATTGCAGTGCCTGAGGCATCTGATAAAGGGTCCTAGTGTTCCTGCTCCATTGTGTCAGGCAGATGCATCAATCAAACCCCGTAATGGCTTAAATTGGGAAATAGGGTACTGGGAATAAACAGTTCTAAAAAGAGGTGAAACTTTGTGACAAGCAGCCTTAACAGAGCAATCTTGGTTCTAAACATAGAAGCAATTTTAGGGCTCCTCTGGAGGCAAAGGACAATTATTGCCTAAACAAATAAACCAGTGTCTCGCTACCTCGGGCATTGGCTAAAGTTAGTTGGAAACAAGAGTTTTGCGACCCGACTAGCGGGGTTTTGGGGGCGTTGTAGCCTGACCCGTTAACTTGGATTGAACTGCGTGTGGACATCCTTTTAGGTAATCCATAAGCTGGAATAGAATGGCGAAAACTGGAATGTGTTATGATTTTAGCACCAGTCCCACTGCCAACAAAAATAACCAGGTCTTAACTAAGATTGAGCGTGTGTCAGGCTCCGAATCTGAATCCACACGCATGTTGCTCACTTCAGGTTCTTAAGTTCAGTAGAATACCTGAACTCCAGCTTCTATTCGGAGTGTTTATTTAAATCTGTGCGGCAAGCTGGCAGCAAATTTGACTGCTAAAAAATAAAATAGAATAAAAGGGTTTCTCTGGCCATTTATACAGTGTCTCGGTGCCTTGTAGGTGAGCGTGGAGTCCAGAGCCCACAGAGTCTCATTTGTACTTGTCCCTTGTACTAAGTGGTACCGTGCAATCAGAGAGGGGGAAAAAAACAGTTTTTCCACTGGTGGAAATGGTGGTTATTCAGAACCTGAGAACAATTTTGGATGTCACAAGGATTTAGGTCTTCCTCAAACGGTTTCGCTTCTGCTATAGCTTGTGGCTGAGTTTTACCCCCAGGATTAGCTGGTGAGATGTTCTGTGAGCATCAGCTGAGATACAAAATTCGAATAGACTGTTTATGTGAGTATAATCAGCATCATCCTCATGGCATTATGACTTTAATGAAGTCTTGGAGCTAATGCCTAATCCTCGTTTAAGTTGTGTCACCACCCTGTGGCATGCCACCTACGGGGATTTAGCTTCGAACGCGAAGCCCCATCTGCCTGTATCGGACTCAGCACCTCATTACTCCAGGGGTACCATTTGGTGGGTGCTTTTGCATCTGAGGACAACCTGGGCGATCAGGAGCTGCTCGGTTCTGAGGTCGTTCTTCACCAGAAGAAGCTAAAACAGTTCCCCAGCTCTCGGGGTTGCCTCCAGTTTAAGCAGTTACACCCCATGAAGAGATGCTGCCCTGTCTCATTTGAATACCATTTCCCATGCACATGGCATTAGGAATTGTGTGCACCAACAGTCTGACCAAGAACTGGACCATTACGTTCCCTCTCCACCAACCAGGCTGGGGGTGGGTTGGTTCTGGTAAGTGAATTTTTATTAGTTTTGGGATTTATCTGATCTCTTGTTTGCTAATCCAAGTGGGACGGTCTTTTCCTGGGGGTTTTCTTCTTCCCTCTCTGGGTTTGCTCTGGCATCAGTACTGGGAACCCTTTAGCTTTCTCAACTACTTCCAATGTCTCTTCTGCCGTTAGAGACTCCTCCGTGTCCTACTGTCACCGTGCCACCGTGGTATTTTGTCCCATTCAAGGAACACAAGTGTCCTTTTAATTCACTTCCCTTTTACCTTCTGGTTTGGGTGGTTTTCTTTTCTTCCTCGCGTTGCCCTGACGTTTCAGCTCCACGTCTCTCCACTGCTGGTTCTTCCTGTACTTCTGATCATCCTTCCTCCGTCCTTGTTTTGACAGCATAAAATATACTAACGTGGCCGGGCTGAAGGGACATCATTTATGGGGATGAACACCCTCTCTGTACGCATTCCTGTTGGATTTCCATTGAGTGAGTACACCTGTTCTCCTTTAAAAATGAAAAAATAGGAAAAAAAGAAAGAAGAAAAACACATTCGATGCCATTGTTTCTGGTTTTTCAACTCTAGAAAACTCCCACCCACATTAAAACTGGAAGAGGTGGCACTGTACTGGAATCACCAAGCGGTACGATACCCTGAGACGGGATAATCCACCCGTATTAGATGAAGCCGAGATCCCTGTAATGCCATACTCTGCCTCCCACTGTGACCAAGCCCAGAATCATGAAAAGAGCATGAAAACGGGCAAATCCAGGTGATATTTCCCCCGAGGACTTTCTCAGTCATTTGTGGCTCGCCAAGATGCTCGGGTCAAAAGATCTACAATTGGTCATCGAGGGGAAATCCAGGTTCTCGCAGAAAAACGATCCAGTATTCCATGCCATATTTTCCATATTGTTATTAAAAAAAAAAAAGTCTTTTAGTGCACTTCTGATATAATCGCCTATATTTAATTTTGTTATAAACACAAAAGAGAGGAAAGCCAGCAACAGAAGGTAATTTATCTGTAGACTGAAACACCGTTTCCTTTAATAACCTATACATCGGATGTTTTCTAAACTCCATTAGTTATAGACGAGACAAGCTTCTCTTAGGCAAAGTTTGGTGAGGTTAGAGGGTGGATTTCAACAGTTTGGATCTATTTCAAAACGAAGTTTTCACAAGCTGCTTTGACATTTTTCACAGGGTTTGGAGGCACGTAGCAACGGGAAAGGGAAAAAAGGGTTATCTTGTGTGTAACCTCCTGAGTTTTTAAGGGTTTTTTGAGGGAAATTAGGATGGATTTAATTTTATTCCTGAGTGTTTGATCATCCCTAACGGTCCTGACTTGGTCCAGTAGAGAGAACTGTTAAAGATGTCTGTGAATAGGTAGCAGTGTTGTGTTCTTCTCCTGCACAGACCCCGTCCTTCACTCTATGTGGACTCCATTTAATATCGTACCATCATCCTGAGAGGAGTTATTGTAGCCCCAAAACTCTCCTGCTATTTGGAAAAGGTGGGGCTAACTTAAAACCTAGTTTTGGTTTGAATTTTGCCAAAGCCCTTGTACATCTGAAGCTCGCTGATCCTTCCCCATCAGTCCCTTAATTGGCCAAATTGTCCCCAGCGCCAGACTGATAAAGCAGTTCGCTTTAATCAGTTACTGGAGAAAAACTGAATGAGAGCATATAAATCAAGCACAGTATTTTGGCCTGAAAATACTCAATGGGATTAAGTTACATTATGTTTTGGTTTGGTTTTTTTTATTTCCTTTTTCAAAAATAGCAGTGTTAAAGGGGTTTTGACAGAGATTAAACGGAATAACAGGAACTTCATCTCTAGCATCGTAATGCATCTTTACACTTTATTTTTGAAGTCTTAGGACGATGTAAGCTACATATATATTTTTTTTTTACAATCGAATCCTGTAGTTTCTCTTACATTCTTTTGCTCCTGAAAATCTTGCAGTGGCTCCTAAATGAAGTCCTGAATTATGTACACGCAGCCAGTGCACTGGAAGTGTTCCCTACACTGCATTGTCATTGACAGACAGATTAAAATCATAGAACTATACAATGGTTTAGGTTGGAAGGGACATTAAAGGCCCCCCCAGTGCCATCCCCTGGGCAGGGACACCTCCCACCACCCCAGGTTGCTCCAAGCCCCATCCAGCCTGGCCTTGAACCCCTCCAGGGATGGGGCAGCCACAGCTTCTCGGGGCAACCTCGCCAGGGTCTTACCACCCTCACACCAAAGAACTTCTCCCTGTTATCTCATCTCCATCTCCCCTCTTTCAGTGTCAAACCCTTCCCCCTCATTCTATGGCTCCCCTCCCTGATCCAGAGTCCCTCCCCAGGTTTTCTGAGCCCCTTGAGGGACTGGAAGGGGCTCTAAGGTCTCCCTGGTGCCTTCTCTTCTTCAGGCTGAACTCCCCCAACTCTCCCAGCCTGAGGACAATGATTGGGTTGGGGACCCCGGGGACATATGAAGGCAGGGTCGGTCAGTCAGGACTCACCCCAGAAGCTTGTCCCTCTCTCAGGTCATGTTCACCTTAGCAGGCAGCAGGATCAAACAGGAGAGGAGCTGAGGACTGAGATGTTTAATACATATGTCACTTTGGCCAGCTTACCTCAGACTGGCTTCCACTTCAGAGGCGAGGAGAGCCCTGGAGAAGTCAGGAGGAGACACCTGAGGAGACACCTGAGGAGACACCTGAGGAGACACCTGAGGAGACACCTGAGGAGACACCTGAGGAGACACCTGAGGAGACACCTGCATCTCCCTTCATCCACTGTAATGGCTTGTACTGTGATTAAACCCTCTGCCCTCTTTATAAGGTGTGTGTGGGGAAGTTTGAACGTTAACTGCAGCTCAACAGCAAGAAAACAAAGCACCTCGTTTCCTTGTCATTTCATTCAGCTGAGCATAAAGAAACTTCAACTATCTCCTAAATGCCAAAAAAAAAAAAAAAAAAAAAAAAACTAAAAAAACCCAAAAAAAAAAAAAAAAAAAAAAAAAAAAAAAAAAAAAGAAAAGGCTGCCATTCTGTCCTTATAAGGCAGAGATTGGGGGTGGAGGTGTTAATTGAAGGCAGGCAGAGTGGGAATTAGTGTCAGCCCTTGAGAAGCTTCTAAGGCTGTGGGATGGGGTAGGGAAGGCTTTCCTCACCTCTGTTGCATCCTGGCCATCAGGTCTGGTCTGCTGGCTGCTCGACTGGAGTCCCTGAGGTCCCCTGCACTGGTGAGGTAAGTGCCCACCACTGCTCCTAGAGCTGGTGGGAGTTTGTCCTTGGTGGTGGAAGCTGGAGTGAAGGTTGTTTATCCTGCCTGAAAAATGGGGGAACCTTCAGCTAGGCTGCTGATGTGGGCAGCAGCTCCCTAGAACCAAAGTGTTTTAGCCTAGAGAGCCAGTCACAATATCTCATAGGATGTCTATTTTATTTAATTTTTGGTCTTTTCTCCTGTGTGCTCAACATTCTTTCGTGGGCTGAGCTCTCCAGCCAGGCCGTGTGTCCTTCAGTGTGTAATTTGGGGCTGTATAATAACCCAACCTCTTCTTGCTGCCCTCGTTTTGCTCAGAAAGCCTCTTGATGCAGAGGGAGACAGGAATATTAAGATTATGAACTACAGCTGCCTGAGGTAGTGCAGTAGTATTTCATTACTGAAGCATTTTAATTGTGAGCCAAAATATTTCATATTTTGTTTACTTTTGAAGTTGAAATTTTCCACTGTTTAAATTTCCCGAAATAGCTTTAAGGCCATGCAGTCTGAACATGGTCCTAGCTATCTCACAGTGGACATCCAGGACTGATGAAGCTGTTTTTCCTCAGTCTCTCTGTGTTATGGGTCTTAACAATGGACAGAATAATAGACGGTCATCATCAAGAAGAGTTGCGAGATTAAATGAGTGTTAAGGCGTGTGGTACTGGAGTATGGGCTCTTTGAAAAGCTGCTGTGAAAGTAGGACTGTGTTCAAGCAGGAGGACCACAATTCTGGTGTTAAACAGGATTTTGGTTGGAATTCATGCAGGTATTTAATTCACTAAAGCCTCTGAGTTTGTACCACAGGCACATTGGGATTTTGGGAAGCTGCTGTAAGAGCATTGTAGGTTAAATGCAAGTACAACCTCTGAAAAAGCAAATCTTCATGTGGGAGCTCTCTTTTTATTAATAGTGAGGTTTTTGATGTGCTTGTGCTGGAATAGAGCTGTTCTCCACATACACAGCAGCACAGAGTCCGCTAACAGTAACCGTGGCCTTTAGCAAGCCTCCCTGGCTTTCCCTGGTTCTCAGGTGGTGGTGTGGAGGAAGGAGTGTTCTGACTAAGATCTCCAGCTTTTCTGAGTGTTGTCAGGTCAATGATACTTGTACACTGGTCCTCACCCCTCCCTGCTGATGCCCAGAGAGTCCCATTGTGCCCCCATGAGTCTATGGGCAGTGCAAACGGGCAAACAACGGAACCCACCTGAGATATCCCTCAGGATCTTTGAAGTTTGATGACGACCTTAACTCCCAGCTTTGGAAACGCCACTCTTTGTAAGGGTGGCGTGTGCTTGTCTGTCCCCATGGCCCATTAATGTTAGTATTATTAGTGTTGTCTTCAGCACATTGGAGGGAGAGTTACTGTACGTGTTCATGGTGCTCGTTCCTCCTCAATTGGAGGAGACACCAGGGCTTAGGAGGCTCATGCGCGGGTTTTTATAGGATGTCAGAACAAAATGATTTTTTTTTTTAATTTTTATTGAGGAAGGGTCAAACAAGCCGTGCTTTTTGTTGTGTCACACTAAACAATGTAAGAAGCAAGTTTAAAAAAAAAGCTCAGGGCTCCCACTGGAAGGCAAGAGCCAGGAGAGATGATTTAAGGCTACATTATCCTGTTTCTAATTCCTTTTCTTTCTTCCTGCGGAAATGTAATTGCGAGAGGCTGGGAGAAGGGATTGGAGCATTGGCTTCTATGTCAGCCTTGAAGAGAGCCATAAAGTCCCTTTTTATGGGTTTCTCTCTAGCCTAGCTCTACTTCTCCAAATTAGAGGAGACAATATGACAATCTCAGCCAGCTCTGATCTTAATTTGCAAACTCAGCAGCAATATTGGTGCCCGACTTTAGTGGATATGAGGAAACAATTTTGAATTTAAACAATTTTCCATTGACCTGCGGTAAAGGCCCTTTTTTACAATTGTCTGCACATTGCTCTGCAGACTTCCTCCCCCCTCAAATTTAATAGGTTTTGATAATAAATAATCCGGATATCTGATGCCTGTCTCGGGGAAGATGTCTGTTAGATCCTAGATATAGAAGTCAAATACGCAGCTGGAAGGCTCAAGCAATAAATTAATTGTGCTGAAATTTTTCTGAATTGAGCACAGCAAACAAAGACACTATAAACATATAATTCCGTTGAGGCAGTTGAAGATAGTTTATTTTTTTTAATACTCATCTGCTGAAGATGGGTCTAGGTTGATTTATGGATTTTGAGTAATTTTAAACTGATGTTATTAGGTGTTGAAGTCCAACAAGTTTACTGTATCATCTATTCCTTCATGCTTCCTGGCATCCTTTAGTCAAACCCTTGAAGGTCCAGCGTTCTGCTGGTGGTGGACCTTGGTGATGACCTAGAAGGACCACCCACTCCTGTGTGAGAGCAGTGGGTACATCTGTCTCTGGGTAGGGGGGGTTTTTAGACCTCCTTGGAAGCAAAAATCTGTGTCCTCCTTGGTCTCCTTCAATCTGGGCTGAGCTACGTCTGCCACGTGAGATTTGGGCCACAGGAGCTGCTCAGAGCTGGGTGTGCCAGGCAGGGAGAAGTTAAACTTTTATTGATGCTTTTGCTGCTTTTTTCTCTTGAGGAAAAAAAAGGCAATATTTTGCTATGTATACTTAAAAAAAAAGTCCCATAACCTCCCCCCGCCTCCACATTAATATTAGGCAAAAAGGAATCTTTAGTTAATGAGAAGTGATTGATCACTTTGAAGGGGGAGAAGTAATATCCTATGACATATAAATCTAAACATATTGGTTAGAGACCTAAATCATTTTATTTCCACAAAAGAAGCACTTGTAATTAGAAAGGAAAAATGCAGCAAGCCAAGGAAGAGGAGAATAAATTTATTGAAGTGATTTTGCCAATCGCAGTTAATTGAGCCACAAACAAAGCAGCAAATAAAGGAAATAATGTGGTAATTGGAACCCTCATCCCTTATTGGCATACATTATGGGTTGCTATCTTTTAGCAGTATTAAATCATTGCATGTGAATGCTGCCAAAAAAACTCTTCATTTCCTTTTAGTGACTTCTTACTGCCCTCAGTTGAAGTTTAATAGAAAAGGAAGGACATGATGTAGTTTTAATGACAGGAAACCCATGGCTTCCAAATGAATAAATTCCATCACTGGCTGCCACAAAGTGTGCTAATTATTTCCTTTGATAAATTAAAAGCCGTAAAAGTCCAAAGTATATAGCATGTGGTTTACAGTTATAGTCTGCCTGTCTGCATTATTGAAAGTTCATATAAACCTCATTATTTTAATTTAATAAACATTATAATTATTTTTTACACCAGTAGGCTGTATAGAAAGCACATGTTGAAGACAAACTTGTCTGACAGAAGGGTAAATAGCCCACAAAGTGAATTAGCAAAGAACTTGATGTGTCATGTTGCGAGCGCTCAGTTGTTTTGGTTTTGTTGCTGTTTTTCTGATACTTTTGAATGAGCAGATGCTTTATTTTTTTGTCTCTGTAACCAGGAGACTACTTTTCTCCTGTAAATGAGTATTTCGTTCAGCAAAGTGTGCTTTGATGAATGATACGGTCCCTTGTGTTTTAGAACAGAGTGTGAGAAAACTTGAGAACAATTTAGGGAAACATAGAGAGGAAATCAGATCTTAGAATAAGCATTGCAAAGAATAAAAAAAAATTAATAAAAATCCTCCTCTCTGCAGGAATGAAGCCGAGATCTAATGGTGATGTGAATAACCAGGCTCAGTTTCTTGAGGTTTTTTGATGGTGGTGGTTATTTTTTTGGGTTGGTTTTGTTTGCTCTGTTTTTTTTTTTTTTTTTTTTAAATCCTAAAAAGACCATAACCAATGAGGGCTTGGGATATTTTAAATGACAATTCTACTAATGGCAGTACCTGCTCAGTAGCTCCTGGGATTAAGTCCTAACCTTAAGACAAAAATAAAAAACCCAAAACACTGAAGAATGAGAAGCAAGCCCAGTTCTCATAGGTTATGGAAGTTCATCTTGTATAATTATTATTCTAAAAGATTTTTAAAAGGTAAATACTTTACTTTCAGGTTAGCCAGGCAACCCAGGAAAGGAAACCTGTTGCAGTGCCAAATCTGCTGTGTCCTGATATAATGCACCTGACTCCAGTTGTAAACTGACCCAAATGCGCTTTAAAAATAAAAAATAAAGAATTTAGCTGGGCTTCGTGGCTAATTTTGCAAAATGAATTTGTTCTGTAATGAGACCGGGAGCTTCTGGAGATGTCAGATGGCAACGGCGTGCCAGAAGAGAGGGCAGAGCATCACGCAGCAGATAGCTGGAGCCAGCAGGACTGGGAAAAGGCAAAAGGCAGGCCAAGCATTTTGCCCTCTTTAATTTAAAAATGAGCATTATAGGAAGGAATCGCAACTGTTGATGAAAATTACAGGCATTGGAGCTTGCTGTGGGCTGCTGGCCTGACTGGGTTGTGCTGGAGAGCATCCTTTCCCCAAATCCATAGCGCATTTAGAGACCCCCTGCCGAGTATGATCAATTAATTTAGTAGCTCAGTGTAAAACTAAGGATGAATTTCTTTTAGTTTTTTTTTTAAGTATGTGCCTAGAATTTATGAAGCAACCCCAGACTTGCATGGAGTACAGGGCTGGGGTCAGAGGAATTTTATCTGGTAGCAATGATGCTGACTCTTGGTGCTCTAAGGAATTTGTGGGTTGGCCAGGATTTACCAG
Source organism: Pedionomus torquatus (assembly GCA_013398155.1). Classification (NCBI taxonomy): domain Eukaryota; kingdom Metazoa; phylum Chordata; class Aves; order Charadriiformes; family Pedionomidae; genus Pedionomus; species Pedionomus torquatus. Next base: position 53,530 of record VZRU01016642.1, on the reverse strand, counting down.
CTTTTGAGTGACCAAAACTGTATCACGGTATGAGGAAATGTGCTGTTCTCTGGGAGGGGAAAAAAAAGGGGGGGGTGGGGGAAGTATTGGATTTTATGAGAAAATGCCTGAGTCAACTCCCAAGAGACATTATTCTGCCTTTTTGTGAACTGAAAGGGAAACCTATTTCTTTTTTATTTTTTTTTTTCATTTGATGTGCCCTATTGGCACTCTCCCATCATTTCCTTGTTATATGGTGAAAGGAAAAATGATTTTGAGGGAAAGAGATAGGACAAGAAGTTTTCTGCAACTCTTGTAGCCGAAAGGGAGGTTGAAAGAGGAACCGGGGGAGGTGTTTTAATGTTCTTGGAGAAGTAATTGGCGCTGCAAGGAAATGTGGGAGGGTGAATTCTTCCACTCTGCGATGTACCCTGGCTTCAGGAGCACCCAAATACACCCTACATCCTAGCTGGAATATTCCTAATTGTGGTGAGTTAAAGTCAATTAAAAGTGCCTAATCTATAACACTTCCAAGCAAATCACCTTGAAGGGTAGCGAGAACCCTTTTTGTTCAGGTGCCGCTACTCTTTAATAAATCTACAAAACAGAGAATAAAGGGTATAAATAGCATATTAAGGTCAAATCAACTAGAAAATAAAAATATCATAGCAAAACGCAACAAGGGTCTAGTGCAGAAATGACTGTCGGGTACCAACCAAGGGACCCATCACAGGCTTGTCCTGTCTGTTGTATGAAATTTGGGAGTGTCATGGTAATGTTTCTTCTTAATTTTTGGTTATAAAGACATTAGTCTCTATAATATTAGTCTTTTATTAATATGTCTAATATCAGATATATTAGTCTTTTAGCCTGCTTGGTGACTGTGAACGCTCTGACCATGCAAAAGAATTCTTTTCCCTTGCTACTCCTCTTTTAAAATTCTCTTTAATTAATGGGAGGAAGATAAGATTACTGCTTCTTTAGAGATAGTTTGCTTGCTTGATTTTTATTTTTTTAATTTTTTTTTTCCTTCTCTAGTCATAACAAATCTGCCTGTGAGCTGAAAGTGGCTTGCACAACTGCTGACGGTGCTTATTCTCATCGTATTTTACTTGGAAGGAAAATCATCATTTTTATTAACACTGTTGGGAAACTGATTTATAGAGACCAACACGTACTGTAAGAGTTTTCGGAGAGAGGCTTGACCACCCGATTAATTTTAGCAGCACGGGGTGGAAATATTTTTCTGTAAAGAGTTCTTCATTCCCTCTTTACAGTTTCTTCTCACTGTCATTCTTCAGATAACGATGTATATTTGTCTTTAATTTTATAGGCATTGATTATTTTTTTCCCATTTTGATAGCACATAGTATGCGAACAGCACTTGTACCACATGCAGAAAAACTGTTTTTTGTAAATTGTGTGGAAATATAAGACAAATCAAGGCTTCTGCTCTGTCCTGTAGATCAATTTGAGGATGCTATTTAAGGGGCAGGTAGAAAGGGGAACGCAGGGTTGCTGTGGAAATCCATTTGTCCTCTGACAGAAAGCCCTGAGGGAGTTGGATGTGCTGCCAATTGCTGGTTTTCACCCCAAATCATAAAGGAGTCACCTCTGAAAAGCTCCTTCAGTTGTCTACAAGGAGGAGAAGGGTCTGTGGTTTCTCTCTGTACCTGCAGGAACTCTTGATTTAAAGCCCGTAATGCAAACGTGCTTCCATCCTCTAAACGTGCCGCCGGCATCCTCTGGAGAGCAGGTTGGGGCTTCTTGGTTTCTGGTCAGGAGGAAGCAGCAATTTCTTTCTTTCTGGGCAGCGTGACTACTTCTGCTCTACCCTGGGAGCACAGGGATGGTGAGACTGGTGCCTTCTGCAACACCTTCGCTGTATGGTGCACATTCACCTTGTTGTTAACTCATCCTGTGTATCTTATTTGCTGGTCAACTGCAATTTTGGAGAAAGAGGTTAATTTTTAGTGGGGATCACAGTATTCCTGCTTCACACCTACAGCGGTCCCCTTAAACTATGGACATCTTCTATTGGATCAAGGGAGATGATTCTACCTCTCTACTTGGCTCTGCTGAGATGCCACCAGGACAATTGTGTCCAGCGTTGGAGGCCATGGAGATGCTGGGAGGGCTGGAGTCCCTCTGTTGTGATGGCAGACAGAGTTGGGGGGCTTCATCCTGGAGAAAAAAAGGCTCTGGGGAGACCTTCCAGTCCCTCAAGGGGGTCCAGGAAAGCTGAGGAGGGACTCTGATCAGGGAGGGGAGCCACAGGATGAGGAGGAACTGTTTGACACTGAAAGAGGAGGAGATGGAGCTGAGATGTGGGGAAGAACTTCTTTGCTGTGAGGGTGGTGAGAGCCTGGCCCAGGCTGCCCAGAGAAGCTGTGGCTGCCCCATCCCTGGAGGGGTTCAAGGCCAGGCTGGATGGGGCTTGGAGCAACCTGGGGTGGTGGGAGGTGTCCCTGCCCAGGGCAGGGGGTGGCACTGGGGGGGCTTTAAGGTAACTTCCAACTGAAACCATTCTATGATTGAGTAATCTGAATTTCTCTACATCCTGCACCACACAAGTAGCGAGGCTGTGTTGACACAGAAGCTCCATGGTTGTCCTTGTGCCCTGTTTAAGTGAAGTGAGACTTTAAGAACCAGCCAAGCTTCCATATAGACCAGGGTTCCTGGAGACCCCTTTTCAGCTGGTATGTGGGTCTCAATCCTAGTAAACTTTCTAAGTGCAGCTCAAGAGTAGCCACATTTATGCTGTGTTTTTCTTTTCTTCTGGGATTCTTTACTGGTTGTTTTCCTGGAGAACTTCCTTAGTGGTCAATTTAAGAAGAAAATCTAATCCACCGTCTGACTTGGGTCTCTACAAAATGACTGATGCTTGGGAAGGGAGGGTTATTTTCAGGTTGATCTTCATGGATTATCACCGGTTGGAGGAGTAGGATGTGTAGTTGGGACAACTGTCTCATTTCTGGATGCCGTGGCCACCACAGGCCAGTGCAAAGCCCTAGATGCAATTACCACCAGGAAAAAAGAGGGAGATGGCTGCATTTGTTGGAAGGTGGGGTTTCTTATTATCATAAATGTTGTACCTGCGTTTATCTGGATCCTGTCCCCACTGGGCGGGTGAGCCACAGTAATAGTATCCTAGGACACACGAGGTTTCCCTTGCCACGGGGTGGGAAAGCAAGAGGGTTAAATACCAAATGGCTCGCTGGAAGCTCTAATTTGAAATCCCATCAGGGTGACTTGTTTACTGGCACTAATAGGGAACCAGTGCACAGCCTCTAAATTACCGCTTGTTACAGCGCTGCTGTTCACACCACCGCGCCTAAGGACCTGTCAGCGTGTCCACTGGAAAAACCCCGTTTTCAAAGGCTTAGGACTTTGCCATGAATATTTGCTCTGGAACTTGCCAAATGTCATCTCGGGCTCAAAACAGATTATTTCCTTTATTGGAGGCCGCTTGGCTTGAGTGGGGAATAAATCAGCTTGCAAATTAACCCCAACGCGAGAAGAGCAGAAGGAAAGCGTTTCCCCACTCTACTGTAATTAAAATAATGTAAATGAGGAGGTTTTGGGGGCTCTGGGCTGATGAAGGGGCGATGCAGTGGGAAAAATGGACTTAGGTACTTTGATTTGTTGTACCTTTTTGCGATGTGTTCCCCCTGGGTAACCAACACACATTGGCAGATTTCTCTGGTTTTTGTGAAATTATTGTTGAGGTTTTGGTCATTTAAGCTCAGGTTTTCTTCAGTGTTTTGGCACTTTGGTTTTGCTCATCTCCATTGACCTTTTTGTTCCTGCCTCTTGGATCCGACCGCTCTTGGCTTTGGTTCCTGGTTGTCCATAGGTATCGTGGTGGCCTCAGGTGTGTTACATGAATCTCAAGGGCAAAATACATGGAAACTTTGAAAAGATGTTTAAAAGATCAGAGGAGATTAAAATATAAAATATTTATGCTTTTCACATTCCCCAACCCTATCAGGCACGAAGGAGGTGAGAGCTGCTTCGGGACCTCAGCTTCAGAACTCAGAATTCTCAGACTGGACCGGTATTATTTTGGGAGAATTTCCTCTTGGCTTTCAGAAAAAACTTTTTTCTTTTTTGAAATGCTTTAAATTTTAAATTTAATTTTTGAAATGCTTTAAATTTTAAATTTAATTTTTGAAATGCTTTAAATTTTAAATTTAATTTTTGAAATGCTTTAAATTTTAAATTTAATTTTTTTTTTTTAAATGCTTTTCTCTCCTACTGATGGGCATTCAATAAACATTTATTTTTCCCCTCCATAACAAAACACAGGGCTTTAATGGTGGGTTACTGTAGGAAGGAACAAATTTCAACTTTTCTGTTGACTTCTCTTTCCTCCTTTACTCTTGCTTTTATTTCTTACTTTTCCTTGGGTACTCAGACTCCTATGTTGTAAATTTTGCTAAATTTTGTTAATTTTTTTTCAGTTTGAGTTACCAAACAGTTCATGAATCAAACTGGTGTCTTCCCTGGTGCCAGATATCCATCCTGCTAACACTGGGCAGATACCAGCTTCAGACTTGCAAAGGTCTTTAGGTTTTGGTGCTGCTTTTTTTTTTAAAGTGCTGCTCTGATAAAAAAACTGGTATTTTCAAAACGTGCAGACTGTATGTGTACCAAGATTACTGCTTTGGAGACTCTGATGCACATTTTTGAGAAATTGTTAATCTGAGTGTCGGGAAATAGCGAAGTGTGGACGCAGTCCCGTGTGTTTAGCTTCAGCTCCAGAGTCAAGGTGAATTTTCTGCTGGCCAGCCCTCGGGTTCCAAGGCACAATGTTTCCACAGCCCCGTTGTTCAAGATGCTGATGTCTCTTGCTGTCTGCAGTTTTTTTTTTTTTTTTTGAGGGGGGGTGGGAAACAAAGTTATAAGAGCACCATAGTGTGTTTTGCCTATAAAGAGACAGCACATAATGTGAGTAAATATAACTTCATCTCTGTGTTTTGAGATGATTTAAAGAAGTTACTGGGATAAATACGCACACAAACGTACTAAATAACTCAGAGTTGGGTCAAACCACAGGGTGAAACAGGGACTAGAGGAAAGTAAATATGACAGCTTTAAAATTAGTTCTGAGACCTGCTGGGAATTGGTGTATAAGCTGGGGAAAGGCAAGGTCAGGCTCAAATTGAGGGGGTAAGAAAAGACTGATCCAGCAGCCCCAGACCCCTGAATACTTTGGGGTGGCTTTTCTTTTTTTCTTTTTTTTTTTTGATGTTAGGGTCACTGCAGGAGCAGGAAAATGAGTGAGCAGATTTCAAGAGCTACTTATTATTTTTCACTCAGTAAGATGGGCAAGAAATGATAGCGGAGATGCACAATTGTTCTTCCAGGTTATCTCTAAACTCAGGAGGGTCACTCTGTGCTTGTTGTAAATAGTAGTTTTCATCCACTGAGTTTATTGTGGGCCAAATGTATGCTGATAAAAGCTGAATTAAAAAAAGAGAGCTGCAGTGGTGTGGCAGTGGAAGCTTAAACGGAGAGGGCAGAAGACCATCCCAAGGGTGCTCTCTCGGGGGCCGGTGGTGAAGAACTCCATTGTTCATCCGTCCACAGCAGAAGCCAGGATTACAGGAATATTATTTTAACCCCTCGGCTTGGCTGAGACCATCTGTGTGGAATTCGGCTGCCGAACCCATCAGGCACACTCAGGTCCCGGCTGATCCCAGCGCCACGCTCCCGGCGTTGATTCATCGTCCTGCTGATTACGCTGGATGCAGGGAGGGGTGTTGGGGGGGAATTAACCTTGATGGGGGGGAGGAGGGGAAAAAAAAAAAATAAAAACCACCACCAACCAACCAGTAAATTTACTTTCCTTCCCAAATCTTTGTACCACATGCAGATGTTAATTATTTCCTACGCTGTTTCTGCCGTTGAGGTGAAGGATCCATGTGTGCCTCCCATGACCCCGAGTAGGTTGTTAGCTGCGAGAGGGAACCGGGACTTCAGAGGGGGTTGCTAACCTTCTCTGCGGAGCCTGTCAGCCACAGGGTGATACAGAGCACCTTCAAAAGGTCCCCCAAGTAATGAGCACTAAGGAGGGTCACAAAGGGGCCCATCATTAGCTCCAGCTAATATTTTGACCTCGTGCCCACAAATACTACAGGTGTCGTGCCGGGCCACCGCAGGATTAATCCCCAGGATGTTTTGCGGCCGTATGATGACAACACATTTCTTCAGCATGTTTCCCCACTTGTAAAGCCTCTTACACACGTATTTTCTATAATGCAAGTAAGTTATGACCTCTTGCATATAGTTTTTAATTTATTTTTTTTTTCTCCTCGAGCTCAGTTGCCCGCAGTGAGCGGTGAAACTGGGTACACAGCCGGGCAAAAGAGGAAAAATAAGTGGCAGGGCATTAAAAGCCTGCCCTCTAGCAAGGGTATAGCAAAAAATACAGCTAATAGGAAAAGTACAATTTCTCCTATTATATATTTTTTCATTCAAAGGATGCCCGCCCCCCCCCCAATGCTGGCACTACTTATAATTTTGAAAAGGATGAAGGCTTGTGCCCTCCACTGCTGTAGGGTTTTTTTTATGGCTCTCCTGTAAACTCACTCCCTGCTTTCCAGGGAGATTTTTACTTTAATGGTAAATAATTTCTTTTGCTCTTCTCATTTCTACTTTAACTTGTTCACTTCAAGGTGTTGGACATTCTTGCCTCCTTCCTTGGTGGTTAAGGGTCCCCATCATCATGGCCGTTGAGGATTCACCTTCTCAGGAGGGACCACTCTCCTTGCTTTTTGTGTTGGTGGTGCCTCTGTGTCACAGAGCGGCAGTCGCCTCCTCACCGAACTGAGCCAGGGTGAATATTATTCATCTTTTTCTAACCAGATCTGGGGACAAACCTATCTGACTCCACTTGCCTGCGCTCCTCTGTCTGGCATAGACAGCTCTATTTTTATTAACCTGTGCAGTCAAACCAAGTGAATTTCACATGATGGGGATCATATTGCAGAATGCTTTAATTATAAGACAGTTCATACAGCTTTCTGCCTAGGAATACCAAAAAGACACCAGAAGCTTATGATTATTTAGTAACAGGATATTTAATATAAGGAGGAGGCAACGTTGGCAGATAAGTGCCCACTTTTAAATTCTTTGTGCACACACCCCCTGAGCTCTAATGAGTTTCTTGTACTTCTGTGTCGCCTATTTAAAAGTATGCCCACCCAAAATGCTGGGTCGTACTTAAACTGCAAAGACAAGGAACCAGATAATCTGCACTCGTGCTCCAACGTAGGCTAATTTAAAGCAAAAAAACCTTAATACGTTTTCAAAATGACACACACTGAACCAAAATTTCAATTTAGCTTGTGAAGGGAGAGCTTATTCGCTCATTCAAATACAGAGTGTAGGTTATACATTTGTGTGGTGTGTATATATATATTCTATATAGATACATATTCATGCAGATTTTTTCTCTAAATAACTGTAGATGAACACATGTTGTGGTTTTTTTTTCTGTGGAGGAACTTTTTGAGACAAGAGCGAATTAAGAAATTTTTCCCAAGCTTGCTGTATTCCTGATTACCTCCATAATCAACATTTAGCTGAACTGCACGCATTTGCTGCTGAAATACTTGTTAGAAATGGATTCTGCACAGCTCTGCCAATTTAGATAGACTTATTAAAGGCCCCATTATTTTTGAGGAATTGGATAATGTTAAACTCCAAAAGGCCACTGCAAATAATTTCATTCACTGAGAGGCAGAACTTACCAGAGAAGAGAAAAGAAAGTATTTTGGATGACATTTAACTTGACTTCTTTTTGGGCATGAGACCTTGAAACTCTCATACGGGCTTACTGTGAGTACAAATTAATGTTTTGTTAGTGTTTTCTTTTTCTTTCCTTT
>VZRU01016641.1:129091-163076 GCA_013398155.1 Pedionomus torquatus | reverse complement strand
TTTTTTTTTTTGTTTTTTTTTTTTTTGTTTTTTAAAAAGAGGCTGTTGTACAACCAAAGAGGCTGTTGTACAACCTTAGTATCACTTCTTTTAAACTGTGTTTTGCTATGAATCTAGTTGACAGTGTCACTTCTGCTTGAAACATGTCCTTGTTGACTACTAAATAAATCTTGAAGTTATTTTAAAAACAAAACAAACAAAAGAAAAGCTTTCAATTAAATCTTCAATTTGGAAAAAGAGGACAGTTTTTACCATTGCGGCTTACATCTGCGTTTACAGGTTGGTCAGTCTTTAGAGTTGCCTGTATGTTCAGTATGAAATAGTTGTGAGTCTGCACAAGCAGTTTTTCATGGATTTATAAAGTTTCACTGACTGGAAAGGAGTTGCATATATGAGGGACTTCTCTGTGGGAATCCAGATGCAAGACAGGATTATGAATGTAAAATTATAATTATATTGAGTATATTATTTTTTTAAAAACCCTATTATATGACAAAATACAACTATGAGATGAACTTTTATGTACTCTTGTGTGCTAAGACAACAATATGACCAGTTTTCAAAACTGAAGGGCTCAGTAAACAAGCCAAGGAAGCAAGTTTTGTGATTTGGAAAAGATGGGAAAGTGTGTACTGCTCTGTTCAGAATGGTTATTTCTTAAGCTGTAGATTTGTTTTTTGCCTTTGTTAAGCACCTATTTAGACTTAACCCTGTGCCCATCTCCCAAAAATCTCTATGCTATATGTCTTGCATAGAAATAAACACGCTGGCACAAAACAGGACATCAGTGGCCTGATAAGCAAACAGGTTTGACCCTTGTTGTCCTTATGAACTTTATAAAAGTGTGATGCACATGTACTTAGGAGTCACTGTTATGGATTTTAATAGCATCTATGTAGCTTCCCTTCAATGGCCTCTTGTGACGGAGTGAGCTGCACTATTGTTCGTTTGGAAAGTGTGATTCTTGCTGTGTTTACCACACTTGTGAACTTTATTTAAACTCCTTTGTCGCCTGTGTTGGTTTTTTCTCTTATTTTTAATAAGGGTAACTGAGGTTGCAGAGAAATTAATGTGTGCTGAGTCTGCATAGCAACTTAAGTAGGGTTGCCACAATACACTCTTTCTCCCACCTCTCCGAGAAGACTTTATGTAAAGTCAGGGTTCAACCATTTTAGTGGCTTATTGGCTATTGTCAAACTCATTATGGTGATGCTGTCAAACTGCTCAGTTACTAATAATAAAAGTATTACAGGAAATAATTTTACTAAGAGTCGAGTAGTTAAGTGAGAAGCAGGGTAATAAAAATTACTTACGTGTGTTTGGAAAAACAAATACTGCAGTTTTCCAGATGGAATAATCAAGCTTACTCATTTAGAGTTGTCTTAAAACTGGCATCAGTAATCCTGGTCCTTCTAAAGAGTTTAATAGCATTAAACTTACTTGTCCTCAAGCAACATTAAACACTCCTATTTAACTCAGCTATAATGCTGTGTTTTGGAGCGATGCTTCTCTTCGGGTCAGTGAACTGATAATTGATCCATTCAGTCTTGTTATTGTGGCAACCCTATGCACATAACAACAACTAAATTGAGTTTGGTTTAGTTCAGAGTATGGATGTGGCTTCAGCGCTGACTTGCGTCCTGACTCTAACTCCCTCTCCCATCTTTCAACAGGATACCCGCTCACTATGTCTATCCACAGGCTTTTGTCCAGCCAGGAGTGGTAATTCCCCACGTTCAGCCAGCGGCAGCCGCTGCTTCCACTACTCCCTACATCGATTACACCGGAGCTGCCTATGCCCAGTACTCAGCCGCTGCTGCTGCCGCCGCTGCTGCTTATGAGCAGTACCCCTATGCTGCCTCACCGGCCGCTGCCGCTGGGTATGTGGCAGCAGGAGGCTACGGCTACGCTGTGCAGCAGCCCCTCACTGCAGCAGCCCCAGGGACGGCTGCTGCAGCTGCTGCTGCTTTTGGCCAGTACCAGCCCCAACAGCTGCAGACAGACCGTATGCAATAGCAGATGGACTCCTGAAGGAAGCTCGCTCTTTCTCTTCCTCTTTTCAGCCTTCCAGTATAAGTAGTTAATCGGAGACAATTGATATTAGCTAAGGAGCTTTAAGGAAAGAGATGCTATTGCAAAACTAAAGATTTTTATTCCACTGTCTTCATACAGTATGCATCCAAATCATGTTGTTAGAGGGGAGGGGTAGTATGGCATATCTAGTTTCAAGTATCAAGCCAGAAGAAAATGGTGGGGGAAAAAAAAATAATACTGTACTGTCATGAAAGAGTGGCAGGAGTAGCAATGGGACTTCATATTTTCAAACAAAATAGAACCAAAAAAAAGGCAAAGGTGTACCTTTTACAGTATCAGGGATGTAAAAACTGCCTTTTATAAGTAAGAAAATGGTTTTTGAAAAGTTTGAACCAGGGAAAAAAACCTGAGTCAGCAATATGTAATCTTTATCCATGTTAAGAGGAACAAGCTTAAAGCACTGATTGTCCTTTCTAGATTTCAGAAGTTGTCTTCGTGAGATAGTACCTTCTCACTGTCTCACTAACGGGCATCGAACAATCCAAGGAAGATGGCCAGCTAGTAAGATGGCGGACAGGCACCAAAGTTACTTTCTTCTCTGTCCTCTGGATGAGTGGAACTATGGAGCAAGTGATGTGGAAGTAAGGGGTGCAGCAGCTGTAGAGACAATCCATAACACAGACAGTTCTGGACAGAACACATCACTCGTGCTCATGTGATGAGCTTGTCACATCCTAATCCCTCGCCCCATCCTGTTTCACTTTTGGGAAACTTTAACTGCTGGTGTCAGCTATTCTGATTCTAAAATAGGATCAGCCCTTTACTACAACAGCCTTCTCTTTCTATTTATTGCATCTATTTGTAACTTGTGAATAAAGGCAGGAAGAAGCTTAATGAATTAAAACCTTTAAGAACTGTTTTAAGGGAATTTTCTGAAACCATTTGTACAATTTTAATATCTATTTCAAGATTCTATTTAAAATATTTATTAGCAAACATACAGTACACAAGGCAACTTTTGTTATTAAGATTGCAGTTCCTGAAGGGTTAATGATATGTGATTTATACTGTGCCTTAATTGTTATGCTATTTAAAAAGAAATATTTATTTTGAAAGTTTTACTATGCTGCACTCTAAAGACTTTAAAGTGACTTTAGATGTGACACTGTAAAATTATGTATTCATCTCATGGCATAAATTATTTAGTAGGCTTAGATGTAGCATATTAAATATTAACCTAATTAACTAAGGATGTTGACTTGGATTTATTTGAATTCAGTATGTGCACTGTATGAGGGTACTCTTAAATTAACACTTTTTTTAGATTTTTACATAAAATACTGCTAGTTCATTCTTTTTCCCTCTAGAAGTTTGTCATGTAGACCTCTCAAAGACATTAGTGCCATTTTCTCACTCATCTGTATGTAGACTGATTATTTTTCCCTTTGCTAGAAAATGCTGCTTTACATTGTCCTGTGAAACTACAATACTTGCAATTTTTATTCTTGACCGAAATGGAATTTAATATTTTACACTGTATTGGTTTTTTTTATACTTGAACAATTTCATACAAGGGAAGACAGGATAGCGATTTTATGGACTTTATCCAATGTCACTGGATTTACTTTAAGTATTCTGAATACTAGCCAGTGTTACAATGTAGACATGACTCTCCTGTGCATATTATTTATTCAGTATGTATATTGCTTTACAACATTTCAGATCTCTTAATCTATTCACTCATATTAAAACAATAAAAAAATGTTGTCGCATCCCGTCTAGTGATGTTCTTGCTATAATTGTCTTTGATCTTGTTTAGTTAAAACTAGGGGGGCAGTCTTTCATGTAGTTTTCCTGCTCTGTGGGGTGAATAGCAGTGTGTGCAGTGACGTTAAATATGTAGACTGATATGAACTGTATTGCATGGAAGAAGTTCTATAGAGAAGATCCATCCTGAGAGTTACCATAAAATAGTTCTGAGTAGAAGGGACTTTGAGAGCTCACGGGTCATGTATGGCTTTATCCAGTCAAGTCTTACAATCCTCCATGTGGAGACTGAACAACCCCATAGGTAATATAGTCCACTATCTAATTATCCTCATAGTGTCTCTTTTTTTGCCCTTCTGTCTAGCCAGGGCCTCCCCTGTTCACTTAAAACCTTCATCTCACATTCTCTGGCAAAGAGCTCAACCCTATCTTCTCTGTAACCTACTCTTAGAAACTGGAAAGTTGCTGTTCTCTTCCATAGGCTGAACAAACCCCAAGGCCTCTCCTCACAAGTCTCATGCTTCAACCTCCGGACATTCTGCTGCCCCTCCAATGCAGTTCAAGTTTATCAACAGCTTTCATGTACTGGGACCACTGTGCCAGCTGTGGTCTAATGAGTGCTCAGTAAAAGAGAATAATCAATTCCCTTGATCTGCCATCTGTGCTGCTCTGGATACAGTCTGATGTACTTTCACAGTTGCCAGTTTACTGTGAACTCCTATTCAGCCTGCCTGAAAGCCTCCCATGTCCTTTTTAGCGGAGCTGCTACCAAGCCAGTCATGCCCCCAATCTATGCAGGGTGTTAGTCTGTCTGAGATGAAGGACTCTCTGTTTGTCCTTACTGAATTTTATAAGGTTCCTGTTGGCCTAGTCATTTAGCAATTACCCTCTGAGTGGTAGGTCTGATGTCAAGCCTATCAACCACACCCTCCATCATTCTGCAGACCTAATAGTACTGCATCCTGTCACTTCCTCCAGGTCATTGATAAAGCTATCAGACATGACAGACCCTGGAGGAACTCCATGGTAACCAGCTTCTGGACACAGCATGAGCACTTTGACCAGTGATCCAGTCAGTTTTTTGCTTAGCTAGACTGGACCATCTGAAATTGGATGCAAGGATTCTGAGTGAGACTACATGGAAAGCCTTGCTAAATGCAAGGTAGACATACTCTACTTTCCCCTCAGCAGTGAGGGGAGTCATCTCATCACAGGAGGCAATTAGGTTGGTCTGGCATGATTTGCCCTTGTAAATCCATGCTGGCTATTTCCATTCACCACCTTCTCTTTCATATGTACATAAATTACTTCCAAGATTGCTCTGTAGTTTCCTAGATTGTCCTTCTATGGGTGCATCATTTGCCTTTCTCCAGCCATAGAAGACCTCCCCAGTCTCTATGACCTTTTGTGAGCATCCTCACAATGACAACAGCTCTCTTAGTACCCATGGGTGCAGCCTATCTGGTTCCATGGACTTAACATGGATTGAGATTCCTTGAGGTCCCTGAATCAACCCACTTCCACATCTGGCAATTTCTCTTTTGTTCTTGATCCCTTCTTCTAAGTACAAAGTGGTGTGATTAAAATCTTCAAGGCTAAGACACCTTTCTACATGCAGTACTTGAACTGGGAAGAACTGATGTTGCTGCTCAGATCCATTTGATGATGTATTTGTAATCTTTAGGAATACTCAACATGTCAATATTGGTTCAAGCCTACTAATGGCCAAAGCAGTTGCTGCCTCATGCCTGAAAGAAGCCTGTGTGAAATACATGACAGCCTTGGCTATTTCTCTGAGAAATAGGGGGGGATGTTCACATAATCTTCATACTGGAATTCATTACTGCAGCTGTCACTCTTACGGTGACTTCAGCAGAAACACAAGGTTGACTGCAGAATTTGAGCTGTTCTTTCATCCCCAAAAGTGGTCTTTTTCTTCACAAAAGAGGACAGAAGTTAAATTGACATGATGGAAAAGACTTTTCCTAGTCTTGGTCAGACTTCATTTTACAATGGGGGTTTAGGAGCCTCCATTGTCCAGAAGTGGCTGCTGATAAGTGTTACCGAACTGCCTCTTGCAACCTGACCTTAAGATCCGCAACCTCACAAAAGACAATGTAGTGTTCTTTCTGTTAAGACATATGTAAACACCTGAAATGCCATTTTCTACTCTGTTCTCCCATTACCCTGCACTGGTCTTCCCAAGAGACGGTCTGCCTACAGGATGTAGGCACTGTCAAGTAAGAATTAAAACCAAAAGTCCCTCTTAGTGGAAGACAGAGGATAGTGATGGCTCAGAAAGCTGGATGGCACAGTAACCTATTATTTTATATAGGATGAAGAAAGCATCTTTTCCCTACTTACATGCACCCCTGACAATGTCCTCCATCTGGAGGTGACAGACACCCCAGGGTCAGGTTTGAAGGGGAATGCTTCCTCCTCCTGGAGGGGGACTGTGGTCTGGTAAGCCACAACAGGAGCATAATAAAAGTTAAAAAGTTAATGACTGTGGTTTATAAAGGTCAGTTGCATGCTGGCTCTGTAACTTGACAATGTAAATGTACAAGTTCCGCTAGCAAACCCAGCTTTGGGCACACAATGTAAACAGTAGCTTGCTTTTTGCTAAATGAGTGATTAAAGAGAACTTTGTACATAAAATACACCTCAATAACACCTCATATATTGAAATGCAAATAGTGCATATTACCAGGACCAAAATAAAATAACCAAGAAATAGCTGCACTTAATTGTGAAATATGTGAATACTGTGTAGCATTTTACTTGAGAGATGGCATCTATGTAAGCACCAAGAAATTGGATGCAATACAACTTCCAGTTGCCTTTCTAAAACCTTCAAAAGAAATTTTACACTGAAAAGTGACCAGCATTGAGCTCCTTGCAGAGGGCGTAGAGGAGGGAGAAGCTGAAACTCGGAACCAATGCAAAGGAATGCGTAGATTAAAAAAGGTGTAATACCTTGAAAGGGTACATTGTTGACCAGGCTGCCTGAATTGTAGTTTTTCCTAATATTTGTATTTTCCTATTAACTAGTGGACATAACTTGGTATTACTAGAGTTCATTGTATCTAATTTTTATTGGATTTTTCAAACACATGAAAGCACTGTATTAGAATTCAAATAATGATGCAACCACTCAAAGCATCTCTTAGTCTTGTTCATCGGACACTGAGCCATTTCATACTGAGCAATTCCTTAGTCGTGTTCAAAACTTTGAGAAAAAGCATTTTCTTCTGACATTATGTTTCAGTTCTAAAGAGCCTGCACATATGATTTGAATTGTCTTCAGTTCAGTTCAATTTATTTTCTAGGTTTTGGAATAAATAAATATAAGCAGTGTATTCAGATTGCAAAGTATGTAACTTCTGGTTTGTGTTTTCCCATGTGCTTGAGTTTCAAACTATTAGGTTATACTTCCTCAAACTGGCAATAAAGCAAGCTCTGGGCAAAGTCTATCTGTAAAAAGCTCAAGCCCATAGGATATTTTTTAATGAAAAAATTATAAGCAAGTAAAAACTGACAATTATGATGGAATTTGACCTTGCAACTATCACTGAAATATACAATGCCGTGAATGGCAAGAACAGGATGATACAAGAGAAGGAAAACCACTCATCCTTACACTACATTTAATATTCCTACATATTACAGCTTATTGGTTAGCAGGACTGTCTTACAAGATGCATGCTAGAAGTTTCCTTCCAGCTGTTCTTTGTAAACAATGAGGAAATGTGCTTTTAAGCTTTAAGTTTACTACATTCATGCCACCATATTATTGGCATAAAGATTCCAAGGAACAGAAGAATTATATTGTTATATACTACATTTAGAGAAACCAAGAAAAGACCTTACAGTAGCAACTAAAGGTTTTTAAGGACTTTGAAAACAGCGTGGTTATATGGGAATTTACAAAATGCTTACTATGACCAATGATTGGACTTTTGAAGCTTCTTCGCAGATTCTTTTTTTATCTCCAAAGTCCAGCCTAAAATCATAAGAAAAAATAAGCTTGACATAGTATCAAAGAGTAAGGAGAAAACTACAATCATGACTGTATTCAAACATGCAGTTATGCACATAGAACAACTAACAGCTTTTCTCAGCACAAAGAAAATTAGCTCTGCAATATTTCTCAGTTCCATGTGCCATTATTGCTGAGATAAGCCATGAATTTGGACTAGCTTACACTATCATTATTTTTGACCTCAACAGTCTGAGAAAAGGGAGGAACCCACTGAAGTCTATTTCATCACCAAGCATCTGAAAGTCAATAGATGCTATCCAAATTAGTTAGTGAGAGGTCTCTGAGATATATATACTCTTTAGTTGAGTACCCTCATGTTAATCTTTGGACCACACTTCACAGGTATGCCTGCAGCTTCTCCCCTCTTCTCTAGATGTGGCTATTATGAATGTTGTGCCCCCCACTTACATACAGGGCAAGGGCTCTTGCGTGTGCTCACTCACTCCCTACCTAAGAACTAAACTGGCTAAAATTTCTAGTTATATTAAGAAAACTCCACAGTCTTTCACATCAAACTTACCTGAACTTTATGAAATCTGGGAAACTGTTTACGAAAGAGCTGTTCCTATCCACAGCTCACTTTCTTGTGAATTCACCATTTCCATCTGAACCAGAGCAAAACATGTCAAAATACCAAAACCGACATGATACAAATCATAAGCAAAGCTCAGTGAATCCATTATCTGCCATTCAGCTGTTAAAAGAGTTTTGTCACTGCACTTGCAAAGGTTGTGAATCAATCTTTACCACACACTAGAAGAACAGAACAGTCCAGCTCTGCAGATAAGGGATTTTGCCATCCTGTGAAAAACTTTTACTTCTTGGTGGTTTTTTTTTGGTCTAGATTTGTAGTGATGACAAAAATAAGCTAAAGTTTAAAACACTGCAGTAAACAAAATTCCCTTCCAGAAAAAATCAGGTAATTTTTAAAACATTTTTTTGTTTTGATAATTTAAAAATCTATTTAATAAATCATAAACTGTTTTAAAAAAAATATCCCTGCACTTAGAAAAGATGAGCGTAGAATGTTCTGATTTTTCCCTGACAAGAACCACTGCAAATGAATGGTTTTCAACAGAAACACATCATTGTACTTTCCGCCTGCTTCAAAAGGAGGGCTGATTACTTGCTCAAGGCTGTGGATACCATACCATTGCCAAAAATTGGGATTCCCTGGCTCAAACCACTGGAATTCATCTCCTAATTTGTTCACTAGTAACATTTTTGAATGAACATAGAAGTAATTAAAGTCTAGAGGCAAATCGTGTTTTCACTGAGGGCAGTCAGACAATTTGGGAATGTTTTATGCAGACAGGTAAACATGGGCAAGAGGAATAACCCGAGCATAACCAAGTTGAAACACAAGCTTTTTTTTTTTGAGGTATGTCCAAAGCTTTTTTAAGTGCTGGTCAGTCTCAATTATAATGTGTTTTTTTTCATCACAATTACAACAAAGGACCTTAAGAGTGGGCTGCTCTCTTTGTCTGGTATGCTTCTCTTCCTAGTCTTGGAAGATGGCAAGTAACACATTAGTGCAGTAAGGCATGTCTACAATTTCTTTTTTAATATGCAGTTATGGAGTAATGTGCGTTCCTTGGCATGAGTATATATTTTGAACGCTATTTAAGGAAAATGTGGTCTTCATAAACCAAGTCTTATGTATCATTGTATGCAAGATTATGCATTATTCTTTCCTGATTTTCATCGATATTGGATTTTTTTCCATTATGGAATTACTTTATCAAGTAAACTCTTTTCTCATTTTCTGTAAAGTGCATGCTTTCACTAACATGAGTACCATCCTAATTTATACTGTATTTCATGTAAGAGAGAGTCCAAAAATCTCCAGGCTTTATTCTTCTGTAAATGTCACCAATTCCACATATATGACTATTTTGAAACTGGTTTTCCTCTGACCTTATCAAGAACAGCAATTTTCCTGTCTACTGTAGCAACACCTGGGAACTTGCCAAAACAGATTACAGTCTAATGTAAAACTCTGAGAGCAGCAGCTGAGTGTGAAAACAGACGTGTGCCCATCAGCCTTCAGAGGGTTCATGTCAGAAGGGAACTGCCCCTGATGTGGCTGCTGTAGCTCAGCTGAGGGAGGGCCTGAGAAGGGCACACCATAGCTGGGAAGGCTTTCCTGTGTGAATGCACTTGCCTGGCTTCATAAAGGCGAGGGAAAGGGCAAACAAAGCAGCACTGTAGTGGCTTTGGGGGGAAGAAAGTCTTGGTGCCCACTTGAACTTCAAAGAACGAAGCTGGCTTCAAAGATCTTGTATTTTGTTTTCAATATAATGCGAACCGTATGGAACGCCTTCGTCTGATCCTGACAATGGCAGCAGTGCTTGCTAGCAGTTCTCTAAGAATACAGGTTGGCAGAGATACAAACAGAATGTGTGGAGGAGCCTCAAGGAATGTGGCTTCCCCAAACTCAGGGAATGGCAGTGTTAGGGAGAAGCAGGCACTGCCTCTACTCTGTCTTTCATTGCATTTAAGATCTGGTTTATTTGAAATGTGTCTGCACGGTATTAATGATATTTTGTTTCAGCAAGGACAGCTTGGTTGCTAACTGCCCCAGCCCATGCTTGCAGAAAGAACAGAATAGCAAACTTTGGGCACAAGCAAGACAAGCTCAATACCCAGGGACTGGAGCCAGGGCTCAGGCTGAAAACAGAGGCTCTGCATGAATACACCATGGGGGAATTTCTGAAGGCAAGAGAGGTTTGCTCTAAATGGGTCAGACATGCAGTCTGCGTGGTGATGGTGGTGATGATGAAAGTGCTACTACTTGGAAACACCAAAAGATTTTCATGGGTTCTTGACATTTACTGTGGCATTTAATGCACTTATGAGGATGGTTTGATTGTCCAGAGTTTAAGAGCAGATCTTCCAGGTCTTAACTGGCCAACAGTGAGGGTCGTTATTGCCCATTTGGTGACTCCCAAGGACAATGCGAACATTAAAACAAAACTTTTTCTCACTGGGATGTTATTAAATCTAGGCAGAGTTACCTTCAAACTCTCTGGTTCTGTCAGTCATACAGGTAAAAAATTTAATTATACCAACTGATTTAATCCCCAAATCAACAATGATCTCAAGAAAAGAATTGCTTTACTGCACTGTTCACAGGTCCTGATATTTAGAGGCTTACCTGTGTTTGCAAGAACATTGGGCTACGCCAGAGAACAACTCATGAAGGCCTTGTTGAGCAGTGCAAGCTGCATGCAAACCCTCCAAACAGCATTTTGCTCTACTAGGCATTGACTCTGAAATTTGTAGTATGGGAACACACTCCAACACCTGTGTGTGTGTTTAGTGGAAGAATAATTTTGTTTCTCAATGTGATGTGCTAGGAAAAAAAAAGGTAGGTACATGTTCACATTTGTGATCAACTTCTGGTCATCTTCTGATAATGACTTGGTTTAGAGGAGAGGAGGGGAAAAAAGAAATATTAGTGATGTTCAGTGTGTTCCCCAGAATCTGAAAAAAAAATCATCAGTAGTGAAATCTCTAATGCCATTCCCATTCTTGAGAAGTAGTAGAAAGCACCACACTCTGGGATTTTTTGAGAAAAAATAGGGAGTAAGGTCACTCAAAAGAGCAACGCATGGGGGAACCATGACAAGTATGAAACTGAAGTATTGCACTCCATTTAAATGGAGCCACCTAAGTACATCTGTAGTTCGTAGCAGCTTGTCTGGATTTGCAGGTTCATGCTCCTGCTCTAGGAGGTCCTGCAAAGTCAGTCTCTCCACCACTGCCTCATTTTAATTAAAAAAATAATTGACCAAACAGCTTTTCCTTCTGCAACTGAAATTCTCCTTCTTTTTCAAGGTCTACAGCTTCATGAACCTGGACTACTTTCTTGGGGGAAAGTTCTTCAATGTCACAAGGTGGTCCAAAGCAACTGGCAAAGATCTTCTGGAAAAGACATGTAGAAGGCAGAGGTATTTCAACTATCAGAGGCGATGTATTGAAATAACAGTTGGACAGTGCCTCCCCTGTTATTTCTCAAATCCGCTATCTCATTTCTTTTCAGATAAGTGTACCTGAACTCATTTCTCATGAACTCATTAAAATAAATTTAAAAAAAAAGAAAAGAAAAAAAAAAAAACCCACAACAAACCTCCCCAACAAAACAGAAGCCATCTATATTTACACCAGAATGTATAATAAAAAATTGCCTAGTCTGCTGCTAATCATGGAAAAATGATGAAGGGAAGCTGAAATTTCTTATTCCAAGAAAGAAATTAACTTAGGCATAAAAAGTGCAACACTAGATCTTACACATAAAATTTCTCATAAGTTTATGCTTTTGGTTAATTGTTCCTGTCAGGGGAATATAATGTCAAGGGCTTCCAAAACAAGAGATCTTATTTTAAAATACATGTGACTGAAAAGTTAATTTAAAAGCTTGCTTTAAAAACAATTAATTTGCACCATGAACATTTCTTTTCATCCAGTCCAGGTATTTTTCCCTATGCCAGACATGTAACTTTCCTTTGCACATGTTCTAGCTCTTTGTCTCATTTCATATTTTATCAGAATGGACTGTAAATCTTTAAACCTGACCCTATTGTTTTTTTTAGTTAAAATAGTTGGTATATGCTACATAATGAGTTACATTTCACCAATAATAAGTGGTAATTCAGGTGTCTTTCACAAATGGCTCAATCTGATATATTTTAATCTGCATTTTTATACTTTCTGCTGATTTCAATTTGCTCTATTATTTTATTATTCTGTGAGTCTACTTTTACACTTTCCAAAACTGATGCTGGTCTTCCTGGACATAAGACTGTAGGTCAGGCAGCATGAAAACTATCAAAAATATGTTCCCTGATTAGGGTTGAAAAATAAAAAAATACTATCTCTAGTCTCACTTTCTTTGCATCTTTCTCTCTGCCTGCTATTTTTTCTTCATACAGGCTTTAAGCTGAGACTACAGGCTCTAGCATTTTCTAGTTCATTGGATGTCATTAGCAAACAGCTTCAGAGAAGCTAGACAGCATGTTTGCTCTTTTCATGTTGCTGTATTTCAGTTTTTGATGGGACAGAATCTATTACAATCTTCTCCTGTACTCTTCACATAAGCTTTGTTCCTTATGATCTATGGGGAAAAAAAGTATAGGCATACTGTGTCTTGCTTCCACAGATGAAAAACAGCAGAACCACAATTTCAAAGGTAAAGAACATGTTAGTGTATACAGCCTGGAAACTATCCTAAGGCACATGGAAAATAAGGAAGTGATTGGTGACAGCCAACACAGCTTCAGCAAGGGCAAGTCATGCCTGACAATCTGATGGCCTTCTATCATGGGTTTACAGCATTGATAGATAAGGAAAGAGCAACTGACATCATCTACCTGGATTTGTGCAGGGTATTTGACAGTGTCTCACATGGCATCTTTGTCTCTAAAATGGAGAGACATGGATTTGGTGGATGGACCACGTGGTAGATAAGGAGTTGGCTGGATGGTCACACTCAAAGAGTTGCGGTCAGCAGCTCTGTGACCAAGTGGCGAGCAATGACAAATGGCATTCTTCAGGGGTAGGTGCTGGGACCAGTATTGTTAAACATCTTTAACATCCATCCTGGTGACATGGATGGTGGGATTGAGCACACCCTCAGGAAGTTTGCCAATGCCACTAAGTTGTGTGGAGTGGCTGACATGCTAGAGGGAAGGGATGCCATCCCAAGGGACCTGGACAGGCTGGAGAGGTAGACCCACACAAATCTCATGCAGTTCAGCCATGCCAAGTGCAAGGTCCTGCACCTGGGACACAGCAATCCCAAATTCAAATACAGGCTGGATGGAGAATGGATTGAGAGAAGTCCTGAGAAGGACTTGGGTGTGTTGGTTGATGAGAATCTCAACATTAGCTGACAATGTACAACCACATCCCTGGCTGCATCAAAACCAATGTAGCCAGCAGATCAAGGGAGGTGATTCTGCTCCTCTGCTCCACTCTGGTGAGACCCCATCTGGAGTACTGTGTCCAGCTCGGGAGTCCTCAACATGAGGAGATGGACCTGTCAGAGTGAGTCCAGAGGAGGGCCACAAAGATGATCAGAAGGCTGAAGCACCTCTCCAGTGAAGACAGGCTGAGAGAGTTGCAGTTGTTGAGCCTGGAGAAGGCTCCAGGGAGACCTTATAGCAACCTTGCGATACTTAAAGGTAGCCCACAGAAAAGGTGGAGAGGGACTCTTTATTAGGGAATGTATCGATAGGACAAGGGGTAACAGTTTTAAACTGAAAAGGGGTAGATTTAAATTACATATTAGGAAAAAATTCTTTACTGTGAAGGTGGTGAGACACTAGAACAGGCTGCTCAGGGAAGTTGTGGATGCCCCATCCCTGAAAGTGTTCAAGGCCAAGCTGGATGGGGCTTTGAGCAATCTGGTCTACTGGGAGGTGTTCCTGCCCATGGCAGGGGGGTTAGAACCAGATGATCTTTAAGATCCCTTCTCACTCAAACTATTCTATGATTCTATACTGGTAGATGTCTTTACATAGCTGATGCACGCACCCAGACTGGATTCAAAGATATGATCAGATACAAGTAAATTATAAACTGTATGTATAATAAAATATATGCAAAAATACAGTGCAATCATAATGCATAAAGCCTTGAAAATCTGCCCCACTGTGCATTTCTGTATGTTACTTTCCAAAGTTAACACGTTCTTATTAGAAGCTTGCTTTAGACCCTGCCAAATTCTAATGACTTTTCATTAGACCCTTTAAGGCTGCCAACTTCTCCAGCTAGCCCTCTGGAATAAAAAGCCATCTAAATCTTATAGATCCTACACAGAATGAGATTTGAAACTATTAAAATCAACTGCTACCAGCACATTTTCTTCACAGACAATGGTATTCCACTGGGGTTTTAACGTTCAGAATGATAAACAGGGAAGGTCTTGAAAAGGTCAGGAAACAGTTGAAATACTGGTTTAAGAGAATACCAAAAGTGAACAGTCTTGTTCAGAGATACTTATTTTTTTTTTGTGGAGAAATAACTAAACCCCAAAAGATAAAGACAAGGAAGAAGCAGCAGAAAAGGACTTTTACAGATTCTGCAGAAAGAGGCCATTTATTGGGGAAAAAAAAAAAAGGAACTTAAAAAAGCAGAGAGAGGGAAAAAAAGACTAATTCATTTACTCATTCAATAGTATTAGCAGAATTTGCATATGCATCCCTGTTTCAGAGGCTTTGAAATTTTGTTTTTCTCCAGCTGTTTTTAATATTATTTTGGCATGTTTTCTCATCACACACAGCCACTCAGCTCTTAGACACTCTTGCTAACAGACTGCTGGCATCTTTCAGCTGCTCTCAGGCCTTTCCTTTTAAATCTCCCAGCTGCCCCTCTTACCCCTCATAACGACTGGCCTACCCTTCTTGTGTATTTTTTTAAATGGCTTCCAGCTGCCACATTTTGGTGCTCTAGATACTTCCCATTCTCTCCCCCAGAATATGATATTTTGGACTGTTTCTGTGGGCTGATAGGATGACAGCAGATTTCCAAGGCCTCTTTCTGGCCTAACAGGAATCTCATCCAAGTCTCTTCAAGATTTTCCTGCACCAAACTGAAAATTTTGTTTGGCCATTGGTGAATGCTGCGTAGCTGAGAGGATGAGGAGAAGAGCACAGTGTGAAATCACCAGGGTGGTAAAAATACAATGTTGCACGATCAGATAATCAAATCTCATCTCTTGCAGTTTCCCAGGTCCCATATACCTTGTTTAGCCCGGTACAGCCCAGTCTCCCATATTGTGTGCACACCAAAATTATGATCATGAGGCAGGAATGTGCCCTTGTGGCTAAGAAGGCCAAAGGTATCCTGGGGTGCATCAGGAAATGTATAGCCAGCAGGTCAGGGGAGGTCATCCTCCCCCTCTACTCTGCCCTGGTGAGGCCCCATCTGAAGTACTGTGTCTGGTTCTGGGCTCTCCAGTTCAAGAAGGACAGGGAGATGGTACAGCAGTGAATGATAAAGATGGTTAGGGGCCTAGAACATGTCTCTTATGAAGAAAGGCTGAGGGACTTGGGTCTGGAGAAGACTGAGGGGGGATCTGATCAACACCTATAAAGGGTAGGCGTCAATAGCAAAGTGTCAGTCTTTTTTCAGTGGTGACCAGTGAGAGGACGAGGTAATGGGCACAAACTGGAATATAAGAAGTTCCATCTAAACACGAGGAGAAACTTTTTTACTTCAAGGGTGGTAGAGCACCGGAAGAGTGGTGGAAGAGCCTCTGTCTCTGGATACATTTAAAACCCACCTGAACACATTCCTGTGAAACCTGCTCTAGGTAGACATACTTTGGCAGGGGGGTTGGACTAGACGATCTGCAGAGGTCCCTTCCAACCCCATATCATTATGTGATTCTGTGAAACCCTCTGAAATTTAGAAGAACTTTCAGCTAATTTCAGCTTACAATTTGGAATCACTAGCCTAACAGTGTCCCTGGTCCTTACCCTACTCTTGCAGACTACAGTCCTCTGGAACTAACATGGAAAATGCTCTATGTATTTTTAAGAAGCATACTTTGGTATATGTCAATCCTTTGACTTTCATGGTCAAGAAAAAATTTTATACATAGATTCATCTTAACTATATAAGTGACACTTTNAAAAAAAAAAACCAACCCAAAAATCTTATCTACATATCATCTAAGTTTCTGATTCCCCCAGGGCTGTTTCTTTTTATTTAAGATCTTTTCTTATCCAGATTAGAAGCTTGGATTTACCCACTGGAGAGGCCTGGGGGAAGAACTTTCTCTGCAACAGGTGCCCACTGTCCACGGATGAGCCATGACAAAACATGCTGGCATCCAGCACTTGCATTGAAATAGGTCATGAACTCAGGAAACCCATTTATAAACGTCGCGCCAGGCTGCAGAATGGGGCACATGTTTGGAAGTGCCTGAGAAAGGAAAGCTCCTCTACACCTGTGGAGGAAGGCTCATCTGCTCATCCTCTTCCCTTTTCCTCTCTGAAACTCCTGGCACTGGGAAAGGAATAAGGGCTTCTAGATCTGCTTGCTCATTCTGAAATTGTTAGAAGGAGAAAGGAACTGTATCCTGAGGCTTTGAAAAACACCAAGAGCAGCTTTTGATTTGAGTTTAAGAACTAATTTGGTTGCTACAGTGGTCAGGAGAGAAGCAAGCATAGAATTGTCAGGATAAAGTACATGAGAGGCTGGAAGAGAAGTTTTAAACAGAATCACAGACATTTTCATACTGACTGAAAACTGCTTCCTTCTCAAAGGGTTTAGTAGCCTTCTCTCCAGCACAGGTCTTGTGGTCTTGCCTTCAGATTAGATGGTTTTAATAAAGTGCATTATCAGATGTTTTCAAACACTCCTAAAGGCAGGATAGCTGTGGGATCTTTGCAACACATGAGATTGTTACCAGACCTGAGAACAAAAATCCTAGGTTCCTCCCCAGTTTGGTTTCTGGTGCTTGCAAAAAGCTTCTCTGATAAAAAGAGAAATAATTTTCAAGTCAGCTCATGAAATAAAGGAGAATCAAATTCCACAATTAACTAGGCCATCATCTGGCACACACAGATCTCCATACCTGCCAAGTACTGTCAATACTCTAAAAAGAACCCTATTAATAAGAAATGTTGTTATTTTGAATAAACTAAACTGGGGTTGCCTAGTTCCAAAGAAACCAAATATGCTGACCATGACACAGCACCCTGAACTTTCCACATGAGATCACCAGATACCTTTGACAGTGAGAAATGAGAATGGGATTATATATTCAGTGTACAAAATACATAATCACTTTCTATATCTAGGGTTGCATCAAGCTAAATGGCATGAATGAGTTCAAGTACTTTCCCTCAGTAAGAAAAAAAACCAAAAGACAATAGGACGTATATTATTCCCTTCCTGCAATGAATTAAACAAGCACTGTCAGATGCTGCTAAACATCAGACAGTGATGTTCTTCTGTACCTTGCACCTTCTGTATCTTGCATTTTACCAGCACTACATACTTTATTCTGGTGCAAAGCAGAGCTTGTTTCTAGTAGAGAAAATTGAAAGTAATTTCCATGGGCCTAACTTCACTCTAGGAAAACTGATCTCCCTGGTCTTGCTCTGGGGTCAAGAGACACATAGATACTCTGAACTACTGTCAGAAGCCTCTTTCTGCTGCTTGCAAAAGGACACAAGGGCAATGAACTCACTTAAGGTAAAGCTTGCTTCTGTAGTTTCTTCACCCAGTTTTATTTTCTTCTATGTAAAATGTTTTCTGCTGATTTTTTGTTTTTCAAATATAAGGAAGGGATTGTCTAGCTTTGCCTCTCTGATTAAAACTGAAATAAATCCTAAAGATAGCTCACAAAGACAATCACAAGAGTAATATATCACCACAATAAATTATGAATATATTGTATAAACAGCTATGATACTCTCTTGCTAACTCACATAACAATCACTCTCAGCCTGACAGATATAACCTTAACTATGGTATCAAAGGAGTAATAGTGAGCACAGCCTGTGTTTAAACAAACCATTTGAAACCACTGGAGGAAAATGTTCATGATATACTTCCACTAGTTTCCATTGCACAAAAATCAAGATGATTTTGCAAAAATTTGTATTGTAAGAAGTGGCATGTCCAGTAAATAGTTCATTAAAGAAGAAAAAACTACCTAAGAAAAAATGGAAAATGGGAAGAACACATTCCACTCCATTTTTAATTGTTTAACAAAGTTTTCTCTGGAAAAAAAATCATTACACTCAAATTCCATATGTATGTAGTCCACTTAAAGTATCTTTTATGAGAATGGAGGTGAACAAGAACCTCTAAGTGCTTGGAGAGAAGGACCATACTATTGTTTTGGTTAATTTTCAAGTCTCATCTTCCAATAAATCTAGTGTCAGCATCCAGTTAACAGAGCTGACAGAGCCTGGATGCTGTACAACGTTTATAGTACATGTGATACATATTTCCATGTAGCTTTTGCAAACGAACATTTGTGAAAGTCACATCTCTAAAAGTCACAGATTGTAAGTCAAGAACAGATGTCACAAACTTGAATCTCCATCATCCAATACTAAGGTATGAAAGAAGGAGAAAAATTAACCAAATATAGTAAACAATTTCCATAATTGCATATTGAACTTTATCTCACATATGCTATGGAATATCAAACACGCATGTAACACATTCATTTTATGCATACAATACATATTTTTTGCATAGTGGTTATCTTATAACCAACAAACACAGCAACTGTATAAATTTGAACATTCTGTTACGCATCACCACTATCCTCCTTCCTCTGTTTTGGACAGCACCACAAATGTCCTGCCAGTAGGTACAACCCTTCAAGACAACCAAATGTTTGCTGCTACAATACATGCATGGAGCTTGGAATGGCCAATCTCATTTCACCCAGCACAACACCAGCCAAAACAGCCAGTGGTGCTGCCAGATTCAAAATATCTCACTGTGTCCTGATAACACCATAAGACAGGGGTCCCACAGATTCAGCTCTGTCACCCTTTTGAAACAGACAAAACTTGATGGGAAAAGTATCACAAATCAACTGAAAAGCCAGTTAGCCAGTTGTGCTATAAAACTTGATTTGAATCAATTGAGCCAACTGAATCATAAAACAACTAAATAGCCAACTGACATATATTCCCCTGGTTTGTTTTTTTGTTTTGTTTTGTTTTGTTTTTTGTTTGTTTGTTTTTTTTGTTTGTTTGTTTGTTTTTTTGCCATGGACAAGAACAATCTATCTTTGTTCATTAGATATATATAGTTACTGATATGTAGGTTTGATAACAAGTTGTTCTTCAGAGCACATAAATTCTAGGTGAATACATTTGCGCTGAGCTGTAAGACTACAGAGCCATCTGAATGCAGAACCTGAAGCAGTGACAGGTATCACTGGGACTCTCAAGTGAAATTTGTTCTTACAAAGCCCAGTGCTAAATTCAGCTGCTAAGCTTTTGATCCACAGCATTTGGTCTGTGACTCACATAGGAATTCATCGTATACATACTTGACTTTGCTGTAAGTACCTTGGTTGAGGCTTCCTATGTGGCTAACAAAAAATTAAGAGAGTAACATCTTTGACTCGGATCTGTCCATGATTCACCCATCCCTGTTAGTGCAACCTCTGGACTCCCACTTCCCAATGTTCTACCTGTGTCCAGCATCTGAGTTCTGTGTCTGTTAGGGAGTCTATGCAGGCATGACTGGACAATGACCTGACAATATTCAATATAGAAGCCACTGTCAAATGGCATATATTTTTGCTACAGCAGTCACGTAAATAAAGTTTTAAGTCATTAGCAGCATACGCATTCCTAGTTTCAGATTATATGTCAGTGAAATAAATGCATGAACCCTGGGTCAGACATGCAGTGGCTATAAATCAGTAGATCCCTGCAGCTTTCAGTATGGGTCTGGTGACTTAAAAGATCCAATAATCTGACCTGAAACATTCAAAAGGTAAAAAGAACTGTTTGAGGTATGAGTCTACTTCTAAAATATTGACATTAAATTCATAAATTTTTCTCCAAAGATACATTAGCTGATTGCCCCCAAACAGTACCCTAATCTAAGATGCAAATGACCAGAGATAAAGGAAAGTAGAGGGAAATACGATACCAGAGAGGTTTAATTCAACAAGATCTTCAGCTTCTGCTGTCTTTTCAATATTAACTTCTATTTATCTCACAAAGAGAACTTTAAAGGAAGAGGATGGGAAGAGCACACATTTGTTCTGGCCCAAATTTAACCTTCAGTTAAAACTAAAAAGTCCCAAGCCACTGTCAAAGCAAAACTGCCACCCCAAGCCACCCCTGACTGTCAAAAACACTCCTATGACTGCAGTTAAAACAACTGGTAACAGCCTGTCCTGATTTTGTATCACCAAAACACTCCCCTAAAATAAAGGAAAAACCCTGTGCTTAAAAGGAAAACCCTTTGGCATATGAAATAACGAGGGAGCAGTAATGAGGTTATTTTTTTATCCTAAGCAAATTCAAACTGCTGAGACATCATTCCACAACATACGAAATAAGTTGCCCCCATTCTCAACTTTTAGAGAACAAAAGAACAAGCATGAAAATGGGAGAGAGATACTTGTACAGAACCAAATCTTATGAATGAATCTAGGAAATCTGCATTAAAATCTTAAGAATTTGGGGATAGAGTTTACTTCCACTGTACTGAAATCACTCTCACTTAATATGAAACTCCATTCAACACACAAATTGTGCCTGAAACAACAAAAAGCAGTAGCTTGGCCAAGTTTCCTAACAGATCTGCGGATAAGACCACAAAGCTTTAGTCTAGAGGGAAAAACAGTTGACTTGGCAAGTCTGTCTGTGGCATGCTGACCGTTTTTTCAGAAAAGGTCGCTGCGGAGTCAGGTTCCTGAACCTCCCAGGGATTCAGCAGCTCTAAAGCTAGGGATCTTTTAGACTGTAGCATCATAATAGCCTAAAGCAACATGAACTAAGAAACCATTTTTTTTCCCTTCCCACAAAACCTTTTCAGAAGTCTAGAAGCAACCAGGGCTGATACCAATCCTGTTCTTGTTGATCAGCAACTGTGACCATTGCTGAAAAGATCAGCAAGATCATATAAAAACAGCTGCATGTAAGTGAAAGGCTGAAGGTTTCTGGGTTTATGTGAGGAGGTCTGAGTGTTGTCTGCTCTGAGCACAATCATGGGAGTTTAGCTTACAGAGCTATCAAGCTGGCTCTTTTTGTTACATTCAATGCACTTAAAAGAAAAAGAAGTTGGTGAGATTTTTTTTCCCCAGTTATTTTTAGGGGAAGAAAAGTGCACTATACAACTTGGACTGCAGCAATCAAGTTCTAATCCATGGCAGATTATAAAAAAAAAATTCCACTATATTTCAAGCAAGAAAATGTCAGACTGAAACAGGTTTAACACTGATACTAGGTTAAATCTTAAATTAGGTATGCAAAGCCTCTCGTTTTCAGGGTGTGGCTCACATGCACCGATCAAACCAGTTTTTAAAGGGAACCCCCCCCATAATTAGAGTGATTTTAAAAAGTCATAAAATAACTCAGATACGGAGTTTTAGATGCTATAAATCATCACAATATTAATTCCAAAGGACTGATAGCTGCTTATGCTGCCGAACTTTGTGATTATCCATTTGGATTAAATGATTTAAAATTTTCTTAAAAGTGCATTTATTACACATAGTTTATGTATTTCATATATTTACCTTTGGTTTCATTTTTTCAGGGTATATCATATAAGTGTTTTAAATAAGGTAAAGAAAATGGATTAAAGCACCCCATTGCTGAAACAAAAAATAATTTTGGATAGGTGGATTAGATGATCTCAAGAGATCCCTTCCAATATGAAAAATTCTGCGATTCTCTGATAGATATTTATGTATATTGTATTATTAAATATATAATATAACGTATTATAAATATCACATAATATGTAATATATACTACACATTATACAATTATTATACATTGTATATGACATTCTATACATCATGTATTAAAAATAAAAGATAATTTGATTACTGTCTTTAAATAGAACTGCAAACTAAAAAAGTATTAGTAAGGAAAAATAGTACAACTGAAAACGGACATTTCTATGTTCTTGATCAGGTATTTTAACAGGACACTGTAATTCAGTGGGTACAGTGACAACAGAGAAGTAACTGTTACATCTAGTAGTACTAGAATTCCTCAAACAAAATAGATAATTCACATGTGTACATACATACCAGTCCTAATACAACCCTAATTCATATGTCCTTATTAATGGTATCACACTTTTCCAGCTATTTGGAAGTTCACAAATGCTGCATAAAGCAGGGGCAGAAGTGCATTCCAAACATCCAAAGACTTTAAAAAAAGAAAGACCGTGACTGCTTTTCAACCAAGTATTAACACCAGGCAGAACCTACTGGTGTTATATAGAAACACCATGAGTACTCATGCCCTGTGCAGGTGGAGTGTGGGAGTTGTGAAATCCAGCCAGGAGAGACACACACCCCCACACAGCAGCTGCTCCTGCTCTTCCTGTCAGTAGCTACAAGGTCTGAAGGAGACAAGCTTTCTTCAAAGGTAGCTGATTCAGCTCTACAAAGGTTTAAGTATATTTTTACTGACATTTTTGCTAATTATTTGCTGAATTACAGCTATCTCATATTAAATAAAGTTAACGAATCAGTTGACTTCAGCTGGAACAGAAGCAGACCCCTAAGGACTGCCACCTGCTCTTTCAAATCAAGGGCTAAACTTGTGGTGACTTCAGTCATCTGGAACAAACAGCCCTTTAAACCTGAGGATCTCCCTCAAACAAAACTAGACTAACATCGGCAGGTGTTTTACTTAGAAAGGATCCTGTATGAACTTCCAGTTGCTAAAAAAAGCCCCAGAACGTGTACAGGTGGATATTGGCACTGCCTATCTTCTATTTACTGATTGTGCTGAAATGTATTTTTGTAACAGACATGAACACCTCTGAGGACCTGAACCTTTGCTCATCATCCTCTTCCTGGCCAGTGTTAAGAAACCTGAATACATATTTGTGTGCATTTTCACTCATAAATGAAAATATTTGTTCTAATGCTTGTTGTTTGTTGGCATCCAGCCAACAGTCAGAAATGCAACATGGCAACTTTGAATCTAGGTTTTGGTTGTACTCCTGAATATGAAAATTTGCATTTCAGAAAATTAAGACATTTAAAAGGTTATGAATAATGTCCTAGATCTGTTATCCAAAAAGGCGACAGGAGAGGAAAAAAAAGGTAGTAACAAATATCAAAATAACTAGTAAAAGCAGACAAGTAATGGTCCCTTCTGTTCTGCTTTTATTAACTGAACAGTAAATGGCCATGCAACCTTTTGGCTGGGGACCTGTATCACAGAAAAGTCAGGACACCCAATGAACAAACCAACATCAAACAACTCCTATATATGGAGCATATCAGGTTCTCTGCCACACTTGTTCGGTAATACTAAAAAAAGGTTTTAAGGAAGATCTGCTATAAATACCATGAGGATTCCTGGGAAAGCTACATTTCAGAGATATTTCAGCTTCCTAAACATGACCATTATAAATACTGATGGGTGACTCAGGGAGAGGGTATTCTATGTGCTGCTCACCAGAACTGATGATGTAGGTCAGCCTATTACTCCAAGAGTGTTAATATGGGGACCTTCTTCTGTTTCCCTGAAATATTTCACTCCATTGTTCTAACACATTTTATTTTCCCTTTATTAAGGGTTCTACAAAGGAAGTCTCAACAATTCATTCCTTGCTGCTGATGAAATGTAAGGTCCTGATGTGCCCCAAGCTAGCCCCTAACTTTGCGTGTCACTAAGGTACGTATACAGGAGCTCACAGAAGCCATAGACAAACCACTCAACCATGCTGGGGCAGCCAAGCAGAGGTAAGCAAAACAGGTTTTCCTGATTATTACAGGCTGAATGAAGCTGGTGGCTGGAAGGGGCTGACACATTTCAGGATTGGTCAGGTCAGCCTCAAGCAACAACCACTTATATGCTGTGGCATAGATACGCGCCTTTAATACCAGTTTGACGTTGTAAATACATTCTTCATAGTGCTACACAACTATTTTGGTTATTACCATTTAGTGTTTTATAAACTATACAAGATACACAGATTTGAAACAACATTTTACAGGAACTACAATGCCCAAGTCTATCTTATACGGGGAAAATAAGTTGGAGCTGCTTACAACAAAGATACAGAGATATCGCAGCTCAGCAGCTGAGCAGTAGAGACAAATGATCTCCTACAAACGAGAGGGACAAGATGGAGATTAACCCTACTGCAATGCTGAAAGGTCTCTTGCTAATCTGATGTGTACATCAGATGTACAACAGTAATCAAAGACTACAAGTGCTTGTGGGCCGTAGATTGTCTATGAAGGTGCTTATGGGTTCCTTCCTTTCTGTCTAAAATATACATATTTTAACCTAATAGGATATACAGGAATTTAGATAAGAAGCTATTTTATCAACTGTTAGTTGGTTGTTTCACAAATACTATAAATTGCATTGTATTTACTGTTGAATTTGTACTGTAAGCATTTCTGCTTTCTTTCAAATCCTACATATAACATCAGCCCTATTAGCTCAAGGCTAAATATAAAATTCTCATCAGATTTCCCTCTCATGCTCCTTTTTTCATGCTCTGTGATAAATCAGTTAACTTAGTGGAAATCTTTGTATAACCAATAGTGTTGTTTCAGAGGTACTGATATAACTGAACCAGAATCTAAAATGAAGTTCTTATTTATACCAACACTTTATCTATTTTTAATGTTTATGGTCTAATTCATAAATCAGCCTTAGAGTGTTGTTTTCCTTTCCTTTATGAAAATACAAGAATGGCACATTTGATGGGGGAATAAAGAGAACTGCAAGATTAATTATTCAGGAGAGCAAACAATATTCTTTTCTAAAGAAACTGATAGCTTTTAGAAATACAGTGCATTATATACAGAGCCTGTGTACATACAGGAAAGAAAGAAAATAAGAAAAAACCCAGACTAGTTCTGAAACAAAATTATTATTTCTGATACCCAAGTCATTGGCCTATGTTTATTCAAGCGACAGATTAATCCAGAAATGTATTGTAAAGTGCTGACCCTGTTAGTGACAAAATACTCATTGATTTGAGGGCAACCATCATTTTACCCTATCAATGTGAAATATTTATAGTTCCTTCTAATTCATTTGAGGCATTAAACTTAAATATGTTTTGTTCCTTTTAATTCCTCCTCCTTCTCTGTAAAAAAAAAAATACATAGAAAGACAGAAAGATAATCTAACTATTCCAGTACATGATTTATCCTAAAATCTTTTTTGGTTTTACACTTACAAGGTTCTTATAAAAGAACAAACACTTCTTTACTCAATAGAGGAAATCCTTCTGCCATAGCTGTATGGGAAAAACACATATTGAGAAGGAAAGATTTCAGAAAAGGGGGCTTGTCTTAGAAAGCTCTCAGAGTATTGTGAAATAAAAATATGCAACTCTGCTGTGAAGAATATGAAAGTTCTGTGCTGCTGTCCTGATTGGCTCTTTGTACCTAATCTAGGTAGTCATCATTTGTAAAATAGTAATTTAGGCTGACAAAACTGCATATTAATATAAGTAATGTAATGTACCTAGGGATCCATGCTGGCAGTCTCATTTTGCAGGATATAAAACTGAGGTACCCTCACTCTTCAAATCCTCGTCTGAGGGAGAGGTGAAGGA
The DNA here is from genome assembly GCA_013398155.1 of Pedionomus torquatus. Lineage (NCBI taxonomy): Eukaryota > Metazoa > Chordata > Aves > Charadriiformes > Pedionomidae > Pedionomus > Pedionomus torquatus. The sequence continues at coordinate 136,957 of VZRU01016641.1, read as the reverse complement.
GAAGAAGAAAATTCACGCTGCTGTCATTCCTGGCATTCCAGTTCTGTATTGGAAAAGCATAAATCACCTCAGTGTCTTTCAAGAACTAAGTATGATTTCAAACTTGTGGTCTTTCCCTCTGTATTCTATATTGGGGTAGTAAATATATTTACAGGAGATATCTGACAATAGCTAAATGGATCCTTACAGGACAAGCCCAAGCACAGTGAATACGGTGAGGTAAAGGTCTTTATTTTCTGCCTGAGTGACTGATATAACAGAGACTTCCCCCTTACCCATCCAGTGCAAAGGAGCTTGGAGATGGACAGAACCAGCTAGGTACAGCATCAGCAGAAGTGGGTAGCAAATGTCACTCAGCAGCAAATTAACTGTGGTGAAAGAACAGAGGAACTCTGTCTCTAAGGGGGCTTCTTTGACTTACTTGGCCTGCAATAACTGCAGTTGACGTTGTGCTACCTATGAACTACTGTCTGAATAAGGGCACAGTCCACTTAAGTGCTCAGAACAATACTAAATATATAATTGTCAGAATGCACATTGGTTATCTGCCCACATTGCTATTTGATGTAAAAATTATGTAATAATTATGTCACCAAGTTATCAATTAATGTGATTTTACCACAAATTTTGCACAATTTGGTGCTTTCCTTAAAGCACCATTTCTGAGAATAGGGTGATTGTGTAATTATTTCAAACAAAAATGAAGTTTCTAGCCCAGTAGGTTGTATAGTAAACCTTGAATTCACTACTTGATTATCCCCCAAAATCTCAGAAAAAGCAACAAAAAGAATCTCAAATATCCCCAGCTTTTTAGGAAAAAAAAAAAAATTTTCAGTGTATCTGGATTTTTCAGTACTTCTGCTGCACCAACAGTCTGGGCTTTTCTACGCAACAATTTCATTGATCTTAGGGAATCATTAGTAAGTCATCCCAGGAAAATGTTCAGAGCTGCCTTTATGCGTTCTATCTGTAGGAGCTGAAAAGAAAATATTTGCAATCTGGATTTATGGGGAAAAAAGTAAGCTGTAGCAGAACCTCCTCAGCATTAAGCAGAAATTGCTGTTACCAAACACTAGATGAGGGACTTTAACCATTAGTAGAACAGTAAGTGAAAAGGACTGATGCATTTTGCCCATGATGTAGACACAGCAAGTCCCGACAAGGTCTGATCATGACATTGATGACACGTGGCAATGAAAAATCAAAGAGCAGCAGACAGCAATGAAAAGAATGTCATCAGGTAAAAGAAAACCACAGCCGCAAGGACACAGATTAAAACACCAGTTTCACACCTGACCTATTCACACAGTCTGAGGGTGGTTGGAGCTCTTAAAGATATGGGGACATTTGAATGAGTCAAAGAAGCTGTGGCGTGAAGAAGATCACAAAACATTTTTAGTAGCTTTTTGTCTTTCAGCAGTATTTGGGTGTGCTTGCTCCTCAGAGGCAGCTGGGTTACAAAGCATTGACAATGACCACAGACATTTAACTAGCTGCAATTACCCTAAGACGCTTCACCACTTACATCTGGAGCTGGAAGAGCGGCCCAGCATCATGGGCAAAAAGTCAAAGCAGGACTTTATATTCAACTGTTAAGCTGGAAGCAGTTTGTTTAGTTGCACCAATCCATAACTCAAGGACACTGCTAGTCCCTTCACCTGCAGCTTGGACTGGAAGAAAGATCAAAACAGAACTAAGAAGCTTGAACGATAATGCTAACACTTCTAGAACAGGAAAAGTAACACTGACCAATGAGTATTTCCTTTTGGCCAGTCCTTCCACTGGTTTCACATATAGCAAGAGTAGTTCAAGGTGACACGATAACATTACACTCACTTGAAAAATTTGCCTGCCTTCCTTTGATTCTTAGTTGCATCATCCTCACAAAAACATTCCTTGCAAACTTCTGCCTGTAATTAAATGGAAAACATGAAACTTTACTCAAAATCCACATCAAAACCCAGTACAATATTAAACAGGATTTTTAGCAAAAATACAATAGAATCCTGTATCTCATGGTAATAGATATGGCAATGTAAATACTTAACAGAACTGGGGCCTAAGCCTACAATATTCACTGAGTAACTTTCCCAAAAGAACAGCTCCACCAGAATTGAATTAAACTGCAAGACTACCATTAATAAAAGTAGTCACAAAGATTAGTATTTGTGCTATTAGGACGATTTCCCCTTGGATTCAGCAAACCTCTTAAACATATACTGAATTATAAACAAGTGAGTAATTCCACCGCAACGTGACAAGCTGCTTAAATACAACTGGAATGCCTAAGTGCTCTGCTACACAGGGATGCCATTACTCCCTTACTTAATGATAAGCACATGCTTATTATTTAATTTCTTATGTTGCCATGTCTAAAGAGAAGCATACGACTAATTAATGTACAATTATGAAATGAGAGTCCACACCCCCAGAGTTTACTGCATAAAAGAAAATACAGAGAAGAGATAAAAAAACAGCGACATCTGTGAAACTATTATTTGAATCTGCCTTAATCTTATTTTACAGGTGATCACATTGAATGATGATAGATTCAGCCTTATTTCATACTAGTTTGAAAGAGGAGAAGTAGTCCCTTTCTTTGGCAGAATCTTCCCTGTTTTCCCTGCATGTCTTGACACTTGATCTGTACAAGATACCCACAAAGTGCTCTTCACAAATCCATTTAGTTAATTAGCTGTATTCTGTTTTTCAAATTCTCTAGACCAAACATCAGATTCAGTAAGCAAAAGGCATCTTGACAGGTCCTGAACACATTATTTAAGCAGATCTAGCAAGTCCCACTACCAAAATTTTCATATGATATTCCAATTCATTTTCACATCAATAGGTGTTTGTGCAATTTTAATTCATATTAATATTTTTTGCATTGCACCAGCAAAGATAGAATTAATGAAATCAAGGAAAGAAGTGACAGTATGCATCATTCAGATGCAACTTCTATCAATAAGGAAATTTTACAATGGTATATACTGAAAGTCCATTTTCAACAAATACTGGGAAGGTAAACATTAATATTTTCAGAGTTTTCTTCTGTGAAAAAAACATGTATGCAAATTAAAGATGCACCAGAGTATTTTCTAAGTAGGTTACAATGCCACCATTCTATAGAGATTTTGATAGCCTATCTCTACAGCCCCTGACGTACTTTGGGATCCCTGCACAGCTTTAGAAATACATTCTTCTATAAAAGGGAATAAAACATGCCAGCCTTGGCACATATTGTGTGCAGCAACAAAGTCAAAAAGGAAAAAAAAAATATTAAATGCTATACACTATGCTCCATGAGCTACTACATTTTAATTGGGTAACTTCCCACAGTGGGGCTATTACCGCATTTCTTGCATAAGAGCTCCTCATAATTACAGGAGGGCTATAGCAAAAATTACAATTATAAGGGGTTTTTGAATGCTTTGATCCTGAAGTTGGTGACCCTGTCCCCACTAAAAAAAAAGTACACAATAAAAACTTTTAACTTTTAATGTTGCAATTACTGGCATTAATGTAGTTTCTGCATATAACTTTAAGCCAATATATGAATGGATTATTAGGCTGAGGGGAAAGTACTCAGCACCAAAGTCTGATCTCCTAGTCATTCCTTGCTCAGTGTTTCACTTGATGTCAGTGCCATGCAGCTTCAAAATGTTATTTTTTATTGCTGTCCAAGCCTTCTTTTTCCTTGGTGGGATGAAACGATACAATATCATCTAGTTGACATTTTTGCACATATAGTATTTTCCAAAGTCCAAAATTTGCCCATCTCTCATTCCTTTCTTCTCTTTAGGGGGCTGTTGCTTGGCCTGAGTTGATAATTACGAAGTTCTTCATAGTACTGTCTTTTAAGATTACCTTTATTCATATAGAAAATGCAAGGCTCTCTAATGTTTTCAGGCACTACATCTGACATCTTTGCTTGCCACTGGTTTTCCTCTTTATTATGAGATCACTTTACAGTTACTGAATCTCCCCTTTCCCCCTTCTTACTAAATGTATTACTTCTTTTTGTTCCCTTTACCTTGGTTTTAGCCTTTTAAGCTTGTGACATTCTCCTAGGGAAGAGAAAAAATAACTCGTTTGTTTAGTTAAGAAAGTACTAGATGCTGTTATGGGGAATTTGTTTTAGACATGTAGGGCATCTGTCAGTTTGGTAGCCTCATAAGACTTTCCAGGGAAACAATCACAGAATCATAGAATGGTTAGAGTTGGAAGGGACCTTAAAGATCATCAAGTTCCAACCTCCCTGCCGTGGGCAGGGACACCTCCCACTAGACCAGGTTGCTCAAAGCCCCATCCAGCCTGACCTTGAACACCTCCAGGGATGGGGCACCCACAACTTCTCTGGGCAACCTGTTACAGTGCCTCACCACCCTCACAGGAAAGAATTTCTTCCTAATATCCAGTCTAAATCTCCCCTCTTCCAGTTTAAAACCATTACCCCTTGTCCTATCACTACGCTTCCTGACAAATAGTCCCTCTCCTGCTCTCCTGTAGGCTCCCTTCAGATACTGGAAAGCTGCAATGAGGTCTACCCGGAGCCTTCTCTTTTCTAGGCTGAACAGCCCCAGATCTCTCAGCCTGTCCTCACAGGAGAGGTGCTCCATCCCTCTAATCATCTTCATAGCCCTCCACTGGATCCGTTCCAACAGTTCTATGTCCTTTCTCTGTTGAGGACTCCAGAGATGGACACAGTACTCCAGGCTGGGTCTCACGAGCACAGAGTAGAGGGGGAGAATCACCTCCCACGACCTGCTTCTTTTGATGCAGTCCAGGATACGGTTGGCTTTCTGGGCTGCCAGTGGACACTGCCAGCTCATGTTGAGTTTCTCATCCATGAGCACTCCCAAGTCCTCCTCAGGGCTACTCTCCAGCCATTCTCTGTCCAACCTGTATTGGTGTCTGGGATTGCCACATCCCAGGTGCAGTACTCTGCACTTGGCTTGGTTGAACTTCTTGCCATTTGCATTAGCCCACCTCTCAAGCCTGTCCAGGTCCATCTGGATGACATCCCTTCCCTCCAGTGGTTTGACTGCGCCACCAAGCTTGGTGTCATTGGCAAACTTGCTGAGGGTGCATTCAATCCAACTGTCCATGTCTCTGACAAAGATGTTAAATACTATTGGTCCCGGTACTGACCCTTGTGGGACACCACTCATCACCAGCCACCACTTGGACATTGAACCGTTGGCCACAACGAGTGCAGCCATCCAGCCAGTTCCTTATCAACTGATTGGTCCATCCATCGAACCCATGACTTTCCAATTTGGAGACTAGGATGTCACGTGGGACAGTGTCAAATGCTTTGCATAAGTCCAGGTAGATGACATCCATTGCTCCGCCTTTATCCACCAAGTTTGTGGCAGTATCATATAAGGCTATCAAATTTGTCAGGCAGGATTTGCGCTTGGTGAAGCCATGTTGGCCGTAAATTTACTGGCATGCACATTTGGAGGAGCAATCCCCTATGCATCCAGTGTTGCAAAAAAGAATACCTGCTTAAGTCACCCTGACTAGTGAGTCCTGATTTCACATTTCCTGGCATCAGAGTTCAGGCTGATCACCAGCCCCTCTACCTCTGGGCAGGCTCCACACAGCCCTGCTATCCCCCACAGCCCCCAATGCCCTCTGGAGGTTCACCCCCCTTGCCGCTGCAAAAGTGGCTCCAAAGTCTTCTGCTCCTGGCTCCCAAAGCAGATCACTTTATGCCCCTTCCCAAGCCCCAAAAACTGGCTGCTGAGCCTCTGCTCAAGTCCCCAAAACCTGAGCCCAAAGCCACGTGACTCCTCGTGCAGAGCCCCCAAAGCAGCCCCTTTGCCATCCTCAGGAACATAAGAGCCACTCTCTGTGTCAGGCCCCAAAGCAGCTTGCAGTGTTTTTTTCCCTTTTCTGTGTATCTGTGATGTTAAAGGATTGTGTGGGAGTACTTGACTGTGCTCTTACAGTAAAAGCTTGTAAAACTTTTCATAAGTTTACTACATTAAATTTTTCTCAAATTAAATTGACAGTCTACAGAAATGCAGTTGTATTTATCATCCTAAACCTTCCACTTATCACCCTGACACTGCCCAGGTGTTGGGATTTCTTTTCTCTCCAAGTTGTATGGAATATGGACCGTGAGCTTTAATCTAAATGCAGTAGTTTCAGTTTCTTAATTCTTTTGGGTTTTCCCCCCAGAAAGAGATCTTCTGGGCTTATTTCTCACTTCTCTTAAGTAGTTCTTGTGTTCTGTCCATTTTTGCACTGAGGTCTTCAATCCCATACCACCTCTTTTCCCTTCCAGAAGGTCCAGCAAAAGGGAAAGGTTCATTTAAAACCTGAGCTGTTTTGTTGATATCACCTGGCTGTTTATACATGCCAAGGAGAAGTAGTTCTTTTCACTGCATACAGGAAGCTACGGCACTGATTTTTTACAATTTCTAATGCAAATTACATGTTCTGCACTAGCGAGTTTGTATCCCAGACTGATCCTTGCAGTCAGCTTGCTTTTGCTTATTGTTGTCTTTAGGAATGTGAGGTCTGGGAGCTGCTGTTAACTATGTCATCCTTCTTACAATATGACTTTCCTCAGCTCCCATTTAACTGCTGCACAATTAAAACAAATTATTGTGTTCCATTTTTTATAATGTTGTTGTCAAACCATCAGAAAGGAAACTTGGAGTCTTCTGCAATAAGCTATGTATCTATATATCTATATATGTACGATAGGAAAAGTGCTACTATTTTTGCATAACCACACGGTTGACTTGAAAAATATATGTGGTCTTTTGTACTACCACTAACTAATGAATTATTTTTCCATTCAAGAGCAAACTGTGCCTTTAAAGACTGTGAATTCATGGTCTTCTCCGAAGCCTTCTGTGGAGAAAGCTAGCTCATCTGATATTTGGAGGTGAAACTGATTTCAGGTGGATAACCAGATGCCCCTTGGGACCATGCGGTGACGAGCACTGCGTAATTGCAAAACAGGCATGCTCCCACTTGGCTAGGGGCACAAAGCGGTGCAAAGCCCACAGAGCCTGACAAACCCAGGCATGAGGGTTTGCCTCCTGGGAGAAGTCCCGATTTTGTGGCCATAGGGAAGGAAAGCAGCAACCCCACCGTGGGCCCAGCTATCACAGTAGTCAGGCCAGTACAGATTAGTCCAACTCCAAGCAGACAATGAACTATTTTCATAGAATGGTTAGAGTTGGACGAGTCCTTAAAGATCATCGAGTTCCAACCACCCTGCCATGGGCAGGGACATCTCCCGCAACAGCAGGTTGCCAAAAGCCCTATTCAGCCTGGCCTTAAACACTTCCAGGGATTTGGCATCCACAACTTCTGTGGGCAACCTGTGGATCCCCCATTGTGGTGTAGGTGAGGTGTAGGTGAGGCTGCCCTCAGCCTCCCCTGTCATGTGAGGGACCTGCTGGTTTCTACACCAGCAATGTTCTCCTTTCCCACTCACCCAAGCTGTGCCCAGTGACGGGCAAGCAGGGCTACCACGCCTGCGGCCATGGTTGCCCCTTCCTACCCCGGGTGCCTTCATTCTTCCCTGCAGCTCTGTGATGCTCCAGCACTGCCATTTCTTCTCAGGCTCCGAGCCGCCACACCACCACCGCTGAGAGGTACATTTCCCGCTCCCTCTCTCCATTTTCACACTCCACCCACTTTCTGCTTTCTTTCTCCATCTCTGCCACCGTTCTCCCTCTCTCTTTCTGGACTTGTCTTTATTTGGCACTCCCGGAAGCTGCTGGGCATTTCTCTCCCTGCCTGCCCGGGCAGCTGATGTGACTGACTGACTGACTGACACCGACTCCCGCTGAGGACGAGGAGGAGGAGAAGAAAACGAGGAGGAGAAGGAGGAGGAGG
>VZRU01016641.1:70033-128857 GCA_013398155.1 Pedionomus torquatus | reverse complement strand
GGGATCCTCTTGTGGGGCCGAACGTGGACCTCCTCCTCCGCCGGGCCCCCTCTCAGCGCCGTGGCTGACTCCCCGGGCTGGGGGGGTTGGATTTCGGCTGCTCCCCGGCCCTCCCACCCGCAGCCCAGCTTCCCCGCAGGTTATTAAAAACGCCCTCCGCGTGTTTATGCAGACCTGACTCGGTCAAGCGATGCCAGCCTTGAACTTTCTTAATCAGCGTAAGATGATCCAGTTTTGCGGAAGGCAGCCGTAGGGGAGCTGAGCGCCGCGTCCTGGGCTCCCCCTGCCCTCGGAGCCGGGGGTGGGGGGTATACGTGGTGGGGGTGAGTAAATCGCCCACAGGTTTAGCCCAGAGGAAAGGGTTAAATGTCATCCTAGGATGCTGGATTTGAAGACAGAATATATACCTTTCTGTAAAAATACATAAGGGATTCTGCAAATAGCAGGTAGCATTCGGAGCGCGTAGGAGGAAGGCAGAAATGAAGAACTGTGAAGCTGAGATGCTGCATTTTGCAGTAACTTGACATCTGAAAGGAGCACTCCCCCAGAGACACGGCCGGTGCAAAGGGGAGGAGAACTTGTCATGACCCCACATAAAAACATCTGTCCTTTGCTGCCAGCATTGCTATAGATGTGTATCTTAGCATCACAGGATCAACAGTGAGGATTTTTGTCAAGTAAAATTCAGATTTCATAACACGTAGGGGCACTCTTAAAATCAAAGACCACCTGGGGAAGAAAGCCTTCTTTATATGCATTACCTTAATGTGGTTGTTTTCCAATGATGGAAAATGTTTTCAAAAGAAAAACCTACAAAGAGGCCAATCCATTAGAAAATAGGTGGAACAAGTCTGTTTAGCATGATCCATTAGATCAATACTGCAAATTTTCCTTAGTTTATTTCTAAGCCAGGCAAAAGTGGCAATGGTTCATTAACTACCATGTTTCATGTTTTATGAAACTGTAGTCAAGAAACTAGTCCTGTTTCAGAAACATACTTTAAAAATTATTCAGGTAGAATGAGGTGAAACTCAAAACAGTACTCTCAAAGCTGGCATTTTAAGACATTAGTGTGAGTTGCATATCCCAATTTTATTCAAATTTTGTCCTAGCATTTTCTTTTAAATACTTACTATGTAAATGATAAAAAACTTTTTTTTTTTTTTCTGATTCTATACATTTTCAACTCAAGGATTTCATAACACTGATCCTATTTTGAGCAAGTTTGCACAAGAACACAGGCAACCCACCTTCTGTAGCAAAGCCAGGCACTTACAACAAAGTGGCTCTTTTAGGTCTTGGGCATGACCAAAATGCTACTTTTCAGAGTATCCTTATGATTCATTTGCATCTTCCCACTCAGACGAATGCTGCTCAGATGCAGAAGGTGGGCAGGCACAACTCCAAATACAATAAATAAAATATGTTTTCTCAATTAAATAAAAATTAAGAGGATGTGCTTTATTTACTATTACAGTAGAACGCAAGCTATGACATGTTATCAGCTGTGGTGCTCACTTCAGTGTGGAAAAGGGTTTCTTGATATACTGTAAGGAGCAAGGGTACTAAGATTACATATATTAAAACTCCCCCATCATTACTTTTTCTAATCCCAGTATGTAATTTTTATTAGCCATTTAAAATACATTGAGGAGCCTGGAGTAAAGAAAAAAAATACTCAAATTCCCTGAGGACTAAAATTAATGAGAATCTGAATTAGCAGGTATTGAAAAAGAAGCAGAAGGCAGCAAGGAGGGCTGGAAACCAGATGAACTCTTGTTCAGCTTACAGGGTTGATATTGATTTCCAACATTACCTGGAGCAAGTCAGAAAAACTTTCCATGTTTCAATCTGTGGCTTGTCAGTGACAATAACATTGCAAGAGGTTTGAACCCTAGAGAGAAAAATGGTGAACTACCATATATGTTAAAGAAATAGTCTTTGTAGCTTTGCATGAATTTTAACATCATGTGCAACAGCAGTGAACTCAGGAGTTGCACTGGCTGCCTACTAGAACATCTGACTACATGAAAGAGAACATTCTTCATTTCTCATACTGATTGGGGCAAAAACAACCAAACACATAAAGCAGGTATAAATTACTGCAGTTATTCAGACAGCTGTTTTATTATGAACTGGTTAAAAGGTTTGGCTTCCTTAAGCACCCCTAATATATAAAAATATTTATCATTTCTTTCTCTAAAAGTTTAAGTGCTTCTTTTCTAATAGAGGGACTGATTGAGAACATGTCATTTTTCTGAGATACAGTCATCTCCAGTTGCTCACATATTTTTGAAAAATTAGTAAATTAGCAGTGACTTTTCAAATAAGAAGTGCTTTGAACTCTGAAGGCTCAGCTACTCTTTGAGAAATGTGCCACCGCTAGAACTACAGCAGAACATCAGCACCTTTACTAAGCAGTGTACACTGACATGACAAAAGCACACATAAGCACACTGCATCTATGGCAGAGATTTTGCTGATTAAGCTAGTTCAGCAAGGGTGTAAGTTTTGGGGTTTCTCAAACCTCTGTGATCATGGCCCTAGTTCATACACATACTGGCTACTGTTGCCTTCATTTCGCCTGTGTATGTAAGGTGTTCTTACTGTCTCAAATTTCAGGGACATTTTGTTACAGAAAAAAAGTCCCATTGAGACTACTTTCTGGAGTATATGCTAATAGAAATTGCTGTGTCTGACCCACAATTTTTCAGAGAATAGTAGGCTAAAGAAATTGCTTGTAAAATCCAAAATACCAGCAGTAGTATCCTGGGAATCAAAGGCTTAATGCTTTGGTAGCCTATATAAAAAACAAAGGTTCAAGTATATAATTGAATGATGGTGTATTTTTCCAAGAAGATGCACACAGATCCTATGCATTAAAGGTATATTTTGCATGACTTTAAATACATTATTAATTGCTTTTTGGAAGGAATTCAAAGAATTATTTACATTTCTGTGTGTAATCCATCTTTGTTTAGAGAGAAGAAACAGCAGAATAATTCACCTAACGTCTCTAGGTCCTCTAAAGCAACTAGCATAGAAAAGGCTAACTTGAATACCATCTAGAATGGATCCAGTGTGATCGTTCTGGGCTTCACAATAGCTCCCACTGAAACCGAGGGACAAGTAGCTGAATGTCTCAGATCTTGTAAGTGAGCAAGGTTGCATGGATTATCATTAAAACTCAGGACCTCTAAGTAGTAACCAGGTTATAGCAGGAAATAGAAAGGTAAAGACCTTTAGTAGCAGGTGGCCCATTTCATCCTCAATCAGAAGGAAAGGCACAACCCATTGCAATGCCAGCAGTATTCAGCTATTCAGGCTTTGCGTAACAAGGATATGCATGGGAAGCAGGGTGGGGAAGTGCTGTGAAAGGCCACCCTCACAGCAAACAAACCTGTTACTAACCTTGGTCCTGAATAACTTTATGGACTCATCTTTTCTGCAGAAGTAATTTCATAATTCATGTTTTTAGAGCTTGCAACACTATCTGTTTCGTTTTAACTTCACCCCTTTTCTTGCCTCCTTTCACATCCCAGAAGCACTGAAACAATCCATAAGCATTTGTACTTTGTGGAGTTTGTGGTTTTGGACAGTGCAAATTCAGTTTGGTTGGGTCCGTAGCATAAGGAATCTTAACTCCTCAGAAATTATGAACTGAACTGAAGCACTTTAATAAAATCAATGCCTGCATGCAGTATTTTCTCAGTTCAGCAAGGCAGCCTGCTTACATACAGTAATTGGACTTGCGATGGGTAATTAAATGGCTTGTAAGGCTACTATAGGATGCTTGATTACATGAAAAGCACCACACTAATACATAGTAAATGAGGTGGCTAAGAACATTGTGTTTCTGGTGATTGGAGAGAGACTAAAACTCTTACACTTCATTGGAGGGAGAGGAGAAAATAAAACCAAGAGAAAAGACTATAAGCAGTGGTGACATAAAAAGGGAGCATAAAATGAATAGGAGAATGTACTTAGAAACTGCGTTGCCTTGGTTATTTTAAGTCAATTATGCTTACAGAGACTGGCAAGTCTTGACTGCTTCAGTATATCATTAAATAATGAACTTGTTCTTTGTGATCTCAAAATTGATCATAGTCAAAATTATTCAGCACGGGATAGGAGCTCTTCGTAGAACTTACACATAATTAGAAAATGAACTAATATTCCAGGAGATACTAAGCACATACATGAACACATGACATAACTTAAAGAATTCATATTTAATTATCAGAGGCCTAACCACAGTCCATGCTATTATTACATTGACTTGTAAACACACAGCTTGACGTGTGCAGTTGCTCACCCATAATTACAGAACTAAACTGGGATGTGATAAGAAATCTAAAGTGCGTCAGCAGTCTTAGGGGTACTTGTCAAAATAGGGATTGTTTTACAAAACAGTTTGCTAACATTTTCTAAAAATATTTTTTAAAAAGACAGAAAACATATCTTATAAATTATATATATATGTAATATATCTTATAAATGGGATAAAAAATGCCTCCATTCGTTTCCTGCATGCTTTTGTAGACAGCAGCCTGATCAGTGGGAGAGCGAGGGAAGCAGAGGAAGAGCCAGAATGAACAGAAAAGTATGCTTTGTGTTACCAACAGCATCCAGACAAAGGAAAAGGCTAAATGAAAGAGGTGCAACCAGAATCTGCTTTTCTCTTCTACACAAAAGTATTTTTTGCTTATAAAAAATAGCCCTTTGAAAACAAAGAGGATATGCCAAAGAAAGAAGTCCACAGACAAGATAATTTGGGTACCACACTCATGCACAGCAAGAAGACTCATTCATAGCATATCAGTGACTTTAACACACATGTTGAGCTATAGACAGAAATGTTTTATGATGAGTGCACTGGAGCCAGCCAAGACTTCAAACCAGCTCATCGGTCAAAGTGGCACACCCATCCATAAAAATCAGAGGTCACACAGACATTTTTGTCCTTTTGCTATTCCAGGTATAGCACTTGTCCATTTTAACAACACCAAGAAAAAGTTGTCAAAATTCTAATACTCTTAGATATACAAGAGTATCTTACTAGGATTAAAAAAAAAAAAAAAAAAAAAAAAAAGTATTTATTTTTAAAAGACCATTGCTTCCAAAGGAGCTTGTAGCAGATCTAGGGGCAAAACAAGAAAAAAAGGTCAAAAAAAGGCATTGGATTGAACCCTGGATCAGTCTCCTCATACAGTGCTTTACTGAGAGGTCTTCTGGTTTAATCCAACTTGACAACAGTTTGAGGAGCTTCGGTTTACATTCCTTCCATACAGTTAATGGGAAACAAAACACAAACCATACAAGGTAATGTTTCTGTCTGTCCACCAACACACACTTTCTTCTAACCAAGACTCCCTTGTTTTGCATTCTCCACCCAAAATCTTTTATGGTAGTAACCTAAATAGCTTCAGGGGCTCCTTGTTTGCCACTCAGCCAGTACTCAGCTGCTTCTGAGCTCTGACTGGGAATGAGCAAGCCCCCAGGGCCCCACACCAGTGTGTTTTCATTGTCTGGGCCAGAATGGGGTGCAGCAGGAATCTGGGTCTGATGCCAAAGGTGGCAAAAGGCTGGAGTCGGTACATAGGTTTGAATGGCAATGTAGGAAAGCCAGCCATTTCAGGCTGAAGCTATCTGTGTGGTTTTTCAGAAATGAGGTGCCATAATATGCTTTTGTAATTGGAGGGGATGTTCAGGAATGCGTCTGCTTTCCCCTTCCCTTGTAATATACTGATATATATTGTACAGAAGAGCTCTTAGAGGACACAGTACTTTGGATCTATAAAATGTTTGTGCCTAGCTTTCTGGTAGTAGCAGCTGGCAGTCTAGGTTTTTGTATATTTTATTTCATATGTCAGTAGCAATTTATTAAAAGACTATGAGAGAAAGCACATGGGCAGGCTGCTATACTTTCAATAAACTTGTGATTTTCCAAGAAATGGAAATGTTAGATACAATTAATATGTTACATTGCTGCCTGATACTGTTTTAGGCATCTGACTTTTTTTAACATAGAGAGGAAAAGCAAAATCTGACCTTTAGCATCTCAGATGATGAGCATGAGTGAAACCTGCCTTAATTTTTCAGATGCTAGGTGGATATGGAAGGACTGGTACTTAGGGAAAAAAGAACAAGTCTCTTCTTTTTTCTTCTAAATTAAAAGTGCCAGGAAGTAAAACAAACTGTGGAACTTTATGCTATCTCTTGTGGATGTTTGTCAGAATAATATCATACTTTAGAGGGTGGCACCATTCCTGTGTCAAACCTTCTGTTTTTACATGCCTGGTAAGTCATCATATGTTTATTTTCTTCCCCTTATGCTACTATACTGCTTTTCCTTGTGGGCTTGTTATAAGTTGTTTCTTCTTGAGATAGAGCAATATGGTCCTCTTTCGTAAGTCGCATGCAATGATAACAGGAATAGTACCTGTGGGTTTTGGATTTCAGTTTGAATGCTGTTTGAGATGAGTATATCAGGAAATTTTAGTCTACAGACAAGTTTTTTTCTCTTAAATGATGATTTGCAACATCTGTTAAACTGGGGAGAAAAGCAGTGATCTTTCAAGGCCTGTCTATAAAAGGAGATCTGCTTTACGGTCTTCAGCATGACTTATTCTACCAGATTTTGACTTCACTTCTTTTGGGGAAGAAACGACAGATTGTAGTATTACCACATGCTTTTAGCACTCACAAAAAGATACTACTAACAGTAATCAGGGCAGATCTGTGGATCCTCTGTGTGTATACTTATGTGCATGCAAGTACAGATACAAATACCATATAGTCATGAATATATAAGTAGACAGATAAAAAGGTAGGTTCATTGTAAACATAATGATGGAGAAGTTCTCAAGTGTAACATTCCATATGAAAACAATTAAAACCTGCATCCCTATTTTGATGGTAAAAATGATTCCTACTTCTGTCTAAAAAGTCTTTAGCACTATATTATTCTGTGACTGCCCCGCTGGTGATACTTGAAGAACGACATTGCAGTTCTCCAGCTAACCGGAACAGAATAAAGCTGTGAAGAATACAGTGAGTAAAAGACAGTGTTGCAGCCACAAAGTGTTGCATTAAAATGTCCACAGGGTTATTGAGTCAGGTTATTCTGTTGAGCTTCTGACACTGTAATCCATCTTAGCAATTTATGGAGCACAGTTTGTTGGGGAGCACTTTACAAGTACAATCCACCTCTTGTTCATTGTGAGATTCCTCAGAACCTCCAGCCATGTGCAGTCAAACAGGTGGGGTTTGGAGTAAAAAAATTGGGTCCATCCACAGGCTGAAGAGGCCAAAAGTAACAGGTCTTCCAAAGAAATTTGTACATTTCATCAAGGAAAATTTTAAGGCAGATGAAAAAAAAAGTACCCTACCAGACTGTATCTTCAAATAAAGACAAACAGGAGCTATATATGAAATACACTTTTGAAATACTGATTAAATGTGTTGGCTGTTACGCTATGTTAGACCAATCTGATTTTAGAAATCATTTTAGGCTTTTATGTAGCAGGGTAAAATGTGAAAAGAATATGTCTATAGTATTTTTTATGATTAAAATTGTTTTAAGAAATGGCGTAATATTCTCACAGATGTTTGTGCATTTTAGTAGCTCTTCTGATACCTTCATTTCATTCCTGCCAAGATATTTGTAACCTTACAAAAAGTGTTTTTTTTAAAAAAATGGCTTGATTTTCAAACAGAATACTGTGCATTTTCAGTATAAGCAAAGAGAGCCCCTGTGAATTTTGGCAATATTTATATGCACAGTATCTAATGTCATCCTTTTTTGGGGGGTTGCTCTTTTATTCAATGTAAATAGGAAAAATCCATAAACTCCAGACAGAACTTTTTCATGAGAGTGGTTCTCCTGAGGGTTTCTCACTGTAAAATCTTCTGCTTCACTTTTAGGTCAAATATGAACCTCATTATATTTATAGGGTAAAGTCTGAAAGTCCCACCTTGTTTGACAGGCAGTGTAACTCAGCACAAGCATGTGCTTCCACAGTCCTAGTAGCTAACGGTTTCTCATGCTTAAATTTTAAAAATAAAAACACTACTATTCTTTTTATTCTTAAGAATTATTCTTACTAATTTGTAAACCAAAACCCTTCTCTTCATGTTACTTTACTTTTTTGTTATACTGTTTAGGCGCTCTTCTTTGGGCATGGGGGCACCAAAGCAGTGGTATTTGTTTTGTTTGCTAGTGTTGCATAGTATTGCACAGTTTATTGGAATCTATAATTATGCTTTGATATCTCTAAAATAGTTGCACTTTTAGCAGACTGTTCATTAGGAACTAATACATTTACGTATACATTCCAGGTGTGCCTAATCTTTCTAGTCTACAAGCCATACAGCAATCAGTGCCTCATGGCAGAGTGCCTCCCACAGGGTAGGGACCCCAGAGAGCCACTGACTGCCTGCTTCCCCCAACTGGGGACACGAGTTCCCCTCCTGCTCCTGCTTCTGCACACCCCAGTGCTGGGCAGAGGATGTAGCCCTAGTCTGGGAGCTGAGCTGTTCACAAAGATCATGTTATTTGAGAGCCATACATCCCCCCCCTTACGATGTGTCACTTAGCAGAATAAAACACAACCTTAAGTGAGGAACATGTATGTTAAACTTTTTATATTAAATTATACAAGATTTAAACATCACTTTGCTTACATAACCATTTCTCACTCTGAGGTGGATATAGTACTGTGTGCCCTGAGACACTGGCCACTATTCAAAAATGTCAATGCCTACACTTCCTTGCATGTAAGAAATCAGATAATCACATTGTGGAGGAAGAAAGTAACGTGTGAGCTGTTAAATACTCAACCTAATTTCTATTTTTTTAAATCAAAAGTACTGTAGTGGTACTGGATAAACAGGCCCCTGGAATTTTTAATTTTTTTCTTCCAAAGTCTAATTGGTGATTGATTTAAAAAGCTTGAAAACACTGATTCACATCAGGTACTTTAATAAGAAAAAAATTAAGTGGTGGGAAATCGTACCAGTAGAACAAACAGAAGACCTTCTGACTTCTTATGGAGTCTTCAATAAAGTGGCTGAGACTTATTACAAAACATAAAAGACTGAGGCAAATGTCAGAAGATACCTTGTCAAAAATCATTTGAAGTCTGGCTTTCAGTCAAGAATTAATTGGGTCTGTATTTTTCCCTATGTAAATAGCTGATGCACATCATTGTAGGTGTAAGTTTTTACCAATTAAATGTATACATATTTCAGTCATCTCAATATCTAATTGGGAGCATGCACATATATTTATCATAAAGTATCGACATATAGACTGTCCAAAGTTACACTGGCAGTGGCTTGAATCTTCTGTTTACAATGAAAAACCAGGGCTGAACACTGATCATATTCCCTATTGACACCAAAGCAAGTTACCGTATGTCAGCTGCTCCCCTGCAACTGCTTATATGCCAGGAAGGCAATACTTTAAAAATACGAGTTTTACCATAAAAGCTGATAAAAGATAAAGCCACAGATGAACAGAAGTGTAACATGAAGTAAAGCACGGGCTTTACTCAGAGGGGTTAACACTGTTTCTGTTTTTAATTATGTTTTCCAGAATGGCAGACACTTATGGCTTGATGGAGAGACTGGAGAAAGCAGTGACTCGACTTGAATCATTATTTTCAGATTCACACAGATCTGGTGGAATGGAGTGTGATGCTATCAATGGAGTTAATGGAAGTAAGTCTGTTTTTTTGAAGTATCATCTCTCTGTTATTAAAAAATTGCATGTGTTTGTCTTCCAGGAGGGAGTGAAATCCCACCCCTTCTGAATTCTGTATCAAAAAGAAGTATTTTAAAAAGTGAATTTAGAAATGTCACGTAACAAGCTTAGTTGTATAAATAATTCTAAATTAATATGGCCTAGAAGATTCAAGATTTGACTAGTCTCTTACATACTGTCCATATTTCAAGCTTTATCACTTTTTCCATTTTAGCATTTATATTGTTGTAGATAACTCATGTCTGCTCGAGCCCAGTTAGCAGATAAAATGATATATCCCCAAGATTTAAAGCATAAATATTCCTTTAAAAAGTCAGCAATATAAACACTGAGTTTATTTGGCAACTTTCTGAATTTTACAATGTGGACCTACTTCATTTAGTTGTTTAATATCCTTAATGAAATATGAGTTTGTTCATAAGCATTTGATGACTAAGAGCTGCCACACACACATGGCCACCTTTTGTTATCTCTAGAGCTCTCCCTTCTCAAGTGGTTTTCCAAAGCACTACACTGGAAAATACACCAAAAAAGCCTGTCTTCCTTTATTCACATCACATCACCAAATCATGTTTTGTCACTCCTTACTTTTTTTATTGTTCCTGAAAGTTCCAGGGTAAATAAACTTATAAATGTGGCAGTTCTAATGATGATTGAGTAGAGGTGCTCTTTCCTTTCTCCAGAGCTTGTTCTTTCACCCAGAACCCCAACATGTATCCCTTTATTACCTTCGTGCCCTTTGCCTTCTGTATTCCTTGAGCCTTTCCTGCATTCTCTAGATCAGAGCACATCCCAGCATGAACTCAGCTGCTGTGTGGAAGCTGCAGAACAAGCAGTAAGTTCCAGGAGCTTCCTTACTGACACAGAAGCCCCTCAGTGTGTCAGCTGCTTCATTGTCCCTCTATGCCAGCCCCTACCCAACAACACACGAGGGACCTTCCCCACAATCATGTACCATGGGTGCCCAAATGCTGTGGAGCAGCTGACTGAAAGCAGCATGTTTCAATGGCAGGAAGGGAGCACCTTCCAGCAGGCTTCCAGAGCAGGGGAATTAGCCCGTCAGGGTACCCTTCAGTAATAAAACACCCACAGTCCAAAGAAAACCTAGAGAGCTAGCAGACCGAAGCAAAGTCATGGAGAAACATGATCCATGTACAAACTGACAAATAAATCAATCACTACTAGGAAAGAAATCTACATTTTCAAAGATAGAGGCTTCAGTCGTGTAAGGAATCCATTTAGGTGAATCTCTATATTAATCCAGAGCTCCCTATTGCAGAACCAGGGCTGCTTTCAGAACAGGAGATAAATTTACCATGTGGGGTACTTCCATGAAAATTGCTATGTCCTCGGCATAGCCCCAGGGAAGCAAAGCCTTAAAACCCCAGCAGATCTCTAGAAGAGACCAGCTGACATACCTTGGTGTAGAATGAGATTATAAAACACAGCCAAGCCAAGTGGGAGACTGCAGTTAGAAGCCGAGATGAGTGGCACCATGAGGCATTTGCCAGCCTCCATTGCATCTCCAGGCGGAGCTATCTCACACAGGCATGCAGGAATCAGCTTTTGCTCATACAGTTAGGAGAGACTGTACCAGTTCTTCAGTTTGGGTGATTGATACACATATAATACCAAAAATATCATTCTGTTTGCCTGCATTACCATGTTTCTGTAGAGGTTCACATAATCTCCACAGCAACTGCAGAGTGGACAGTCTTACAGAACACTTCTCTTTCTTTTTTTCCTTTAAAACTGGCATTTGGCCAGAGTATGACCCTTTTTAAGTCTCTAGCAGAAATGGAGAGATACTGCTTTCTTCTACTGTGACCCCTTCCTTAAAAGAACATTACACAATTAGAATTTTTACAAAAGTAGCCTTGACTTTTCAAGTAATACTTCTTCAGAGACAACAAAATAATGTGGAAGATGAGAGAACTTTACTGTTTTCTTAAATGGCATTACAACAGCAGGATTGCAAACAAATCATTCAGTTGCCCTGCACGGCCCACAGCAAATTCTAGTAAATGCTCCTGGGAGTTTTCTGTATTGAATAGTAAAAAATAGCATAGTTGCTTTCTAGTTTTGCATAGGACAATTGCCATTTGGTGAACTGCTATTTAAAACTCTCCTCTAAAGCAAAAGGTTATAATGATTCTCTTGGAGACATACACAGATTTTGACAAAGAACATAAATGGGCTTTGGGAAGCATCTCCACAACTAAAACCTTTTATACACTAGGTCATTTGAGGGGTTTACATACAAACACTTTTGATGGATGAAAGCCCAGAAATTCCTCAGAATTAAAGGTGAGTGACATCAAGAGAACAAAAGGAGCTTTGAAATCCCAACTGGCTGACTAACTACTTTTTTTTTTCCACACAGGCCATTGCAAACTCCCATTGCCAGAGCCATTCTTTTTTCTGTTAAGGAGCCAGATGACTCTTGTGGAATAAAGAGAGCTTTCAAGATTATGAATTTGGGCACAATTGTCATATAGAGCAAAAAGGTTAAAGCAAACTCTCTGGGGAAAGTCTGTTACCTCTTCAGAACAATCTTCAGGCTTCATTAATGAGGGAGAGAGGCTGGGAAGAATTTTAACCTTGGTCTCTCAGAACCTACAGATGCCATAAATTCACATGCGCGTTGCTTGTGCTGGACCTGGCAAAGGTTCTGAGGCATAGACAAGACATGTGGATATATCAGGGAGTAAAGGGAGGGCAGGAAAGCATCCAAAGAAAGATTACTTCTGCCTTCTTAAAAGGTACCACATAAAGCCATTTAGAACCCAGGTGCCTAAGAAACTGAGTCTCATCTGCATTTTCTGATTGTCCATTTTAACAGGAAACTGCTCTTAATACCTTATAGAAATTATCATTTTTATTCACCTTTTAGAATGTATAGCATATATATAGTCAATGGGGTGAGTCATCTAGAAGACTCCTTTGAGCTTTCTTTATCCAGTGACAGTTTTGCAAGGTCAGACAAAATAAGGAGATTACAAAGCCACATCTCACTGCATAAATCCACTGTCAACAGATTCTAAAGACTCTGGAAATTTAAATGCTTGCTATGAAAGCACACTAAATAATAAAAATATCTTCAGGAAAGGGTGGGTGGTATAAAAATAGTTTTTCAGTATAGTGCAGATATTTTTAGGGGATAGTAATTGTTTTATGTACAACAGCAGAATTTTGTTAAGACAATCATGCTTATCAGGGCACTAGGTCTTTGAAGGGCTGAGAAATGTTTATTTTAGCACGTGTTATTTTAAGACAAAAGAGACTTCCAGTACATTATACAGAGTAAATTCTCTTCATGTTTCTAGGCAAGTTCTACCAAGAGCAGGGTTTTTGTCTTTCTAGCTAGAAAAAAAATCATTATACATATCTTTTCACTGATTTCACAAATCTATGAGTATGGCAGAAATTAAGCTACAGCAATTTCCCTTGTTACTATGGTATTTCTCCTCCATCTGCTACAGAGGAATATCCTATGTGCTATGTACTTTATGAACCCATTATAATGGAATTATCTTCTTCTGTAGGCATAGCACCGTACGTTGAAGCCTTTGATAGGCTGTTGAATGGAAGTGTTGCTGAGTTTCTCAGGTACAGCAAGATTCTTGAAGGTGATGTGAAGACACATGTGAGTATTTGCTCAAATTTTCTCCCTATGATAAAAGCATACAAGTGTTGGAATCTGTGTGGTTATCTTTGATTGCTGAGTAGAAGAGAATCTTAATACCAGTTCTCTGAATTATTAGTTCTTGTAGTAGTAATGACCTGGCATAACACACTGAGGACAGCTGGCTCAGGAAGGGCAAAAGGCTTCGTAAGAAGATTCATAAGAAGAGACTGCCCCACTTCTACAGAACCAAATGCCAAAGACTGTAGTAATGCAAAACATATAAATATTCTCAGTCACAAGCAATTTGAATTGACCTGTTGGCTGCGAAGCCGTTTGCATGACAGGAACACAATTAAGAACAAGAGCCAAATACTAGGTGGGTCCAAGCAGTGATGACTTCTTGTGGTTGTCTTCTAAGTTAATTCTAATTAATGTAGACATTTTGTTCTTTTGGTTGTTTGCTTGTATTATTCACATCTCTTTCATGTAGAAAAACACAGCAAATTAAAAAATGAGTATGTCAGACATTGAAATGACCCATTTTTACCACGTACCTCTTAGCAAGGAAGTGCTATACAATCAGTATCATTATGAAATTACTTTGTCACCTTATAATATCTTGTGTTCAGAGCTTGTTTGTTTAATTTTATTTTTTAAGCCTGTCTTCTCTGAAAGAATGATAAAGGATGGACTCACCAACAGTTTACCAATATAGATTTTGGGAAAATAAACCACACACAAAAGAGCCAGGGTCTGAACGAGCATGAAGCTTTTGACTTTTCCTAGTAGATCCATGCCATTGGGCCTTTCTCCGTGTTTATGTTTCCCAATTCATTGCAGCTGCTGCTCTATATAACAAACACTGTAGACAGAAAAACATGCAGTCCTACAAGCTACTAGGATTTGTGTTGCAAGGCCAGCATAAATATTTTGCAGGACAGTCAAAGTAACCAGTCGACTAATAATCCCAGAGGAATTGCTCTGGGATTATTCCATGAACTGTATTCTCTCTATGGTGTTAAATGTTCTTGTTGGTAGGGTAGAGTTTCTGACCTAGTTAGGCCTAATAAACTGGAGGGAGTAAGGAGAACAGGCAATTCTAGAGGATCTTTATGTTTCTAAGGAAATGCTAAACTTTCTTCTTATTTGAAGAAATCTCTTCACCTTAATAGTTATACTATAAGCTACTATGTATGTACTTTGTTCTTAAAAGAAATTAGGAAAAAAGTAATAAATTGGTGTCCAAGAGGGTGAAGGGGAGATTTATCCACCTCACTAAGCAGAGAATTGCTCCTTGGAAAGGATCTGTTCTAGCTGTGGTCATTACATTCATTAGACACCATTATTGTGCAGTTGATTTCTTAACAGTCTAGATCTGAGAGATACAGAAATAGCCTTAGTACCAACACTGAGCAGGGAGAAAAATGGCATTTAATTTTCTAAATGACTAAAACCTTTTTAATATATGCTATCTGAAAATGTTTAAAGCAATAAGTGTATTAATTTAGGCATCTGTCACTATTTGATACTCATAATTGAGTCCATATAAAAGACTGTTAATAATTTATCTGCCAAGTCTGTGGATAGTCCCTAGCATTTTGTTGATGATAGTGTAATGCAAACTGTGATAAGCAGTATTTGTTAGGACTATAAGATTAGATATAAACAACTTTCCCTTATGAAAAGAAACCAGTGATTCTGATTGCAGCTTATTAAATATTCTGAAATCCTAGATTCTGAATTTACACCATGAAGCAGACTGTGGTTGCCTTATGCTCATGCTTATCACTGAAGCAACATCTGTGCTTTACCTTAACAAGGGGAACAAGGAGTATTTTTCTTCTGGGTGTCTTATAGACCATGTGTCCTCAGCATTATACTTGCAGCTGCTGTCTCTTTCACATAATGAGCTGAAGGGAAGGTTGTATTTTATTTCAAAAAACACCTGTTGCCTAGAAAAACCTCACATACCTGACTGTCCAGAATGGTAATATGAGAGAAAGTGAGACCTCATTTTATGCTAAAGAAATGAGGGATTTAACATGATGCATGTTGTGCTGATAGCTGTAAGGATTTTGGTTTGTGTTTCTGGCGAAAGCAAGAATACAGCCATAACTAATATAGGATCCCCATTCCTATTTTTTCAGCGTGCTGTACTTCTAAATAGTCTATTGAAAGAGAGCAAAATGAAACAGAGAACAAATAGCTAGCTCTTGGCTCTGTTACATGCAGCAGCATGGTAGATTTTAAAAAGATTAGTTTATCAAAGAAGAATTCTGCTTAGACTTAATCTTGAGAGCAGCGTATTTCTCATTCAAATGAGTACATGCAGGGGTGACTCTCTGAGGTCAACTGCATTAAAGAAACAAGCCACTTTTTAAAAGACAGGCAGAGAGAATGGCTAGGGCTTTTACTTAGTCTATTTAACTAAATAGCTAAGATGAGGTCTCCTTTTCCTGTCCTGTCACTGTGGAATAAAAGTCTGTTGATTATATGGGTATTTCTATGAAATACAAAGTCCCCTACTGGCAGATATTTTATGAAAGCACTTTCCGCTGTCCGTGTCATAACTGTAGAGCATGTGAAGTCAGTGAAAGAGTGAATATTGCCAGGACTGCTGCCAACCAGCTGTCTTTGGCCTGACTTACCAGTGTCTTGGAGGCTTTCACCAACTATTACAGGTTATAACAGCCCCAAAGCAGGCTCACTATGTGTGCCAATACTGAACCATTCTTCTGTCAGAATCAGGGCAATTCAAAAGCAGTGTAAAATGGCCTATGGGTCTACAGCATAGGCAGTTCTCCTATGCTCAGGAGAAAGGATAGCACTAGCTGATTGCTGGACCAGAGACATGAGGCCGATCACGGTTTGCCTGTGGAAACTGATCAAGCAGGTTTGATGAATTCTTTGCCCTGTTAAAGCAAAACAAGCAAGATTTTAGAAGGCCAAGATGCAGGTTTCTGTGATGTGTTTATTATGAGCTTCTTCATATTGTTTTTGTTTATGTGATATATCAAGTGGTGGAGTACTGTCATGGTTTGGTTTGAGTTTGAATAATGTGCCAGAAGAGGCATAATGATAAGAAGACAATGTACTAGTTTTACAAGAGAAGGGCAGATAATGTAAAATTTCCCTATTTTAGTATTTTATGTGGTACAGAGCGAGGCAGAATTACAGCATTCCTGTCAAACATATAAACTAGTATTTGCCTTTTTCTAAATTACTTCTAAAAATCTTCTACACTCCCAACCTCACTGGTCGGAAGAACAGATTGTCTGAGTGATTCAGTCATGTTCCCTCTTCTCTCACCCAAACTAGTTAGCTTGCAAAAGAAAACTATAGAAATATGGACACCTTTTCCCTCCTCTCTTCCACCAAGTTCCAGCTGCTGAAATGCAGAGCTCAGGCAGACAACTAACTTGGAGCATTCGGAAATAAAAAGGCTGCTGGTTAGCTTGCTCCTTACTGGAAGAGATTGTAGGTACAATTCATTAAATGTATGACTACACCAACAAGACAGCATGGAGCAGCAGTTGACAGCACCTCTGCAGGGGCTCCCTGTGTGCCAGCACTGATTTGTTACCAGCATAAGCAGGGGAAGCAATGTTCACCCCACAAACACTGATTGTATGCACGTACCCAGAGAGTTTCTTATCTATTATATGTAAGCAATGGCATTCTCTTCCTTCCAGGCATAGTTCATGTAAATATAGGCAAACAACTGAAAGCAGGAGTTACCTTTTATGAGATATATATATGCACTTTGTAAAGTGCA
Source organism: Pedionomus torquatus (assembly GCA_013398155.1). Taxonomy (NCBI): domain Eukaryota; kingdom Metazoa; phylum Chordata; class Aves; order Charadriiformes; family Pedionomidae; genus Pedionomus; species Pedionomus torquatus. The sequence goes on along the minus strand of VZRU01016641.1, from coordinate 111,688 downwards.
GTTCTGGTTTGGTCTGTCAGTGAAGTTAAAAAATCTTAGCTTCCTCATTTTTTTCCAAAGAGCACATATTACAGATGAAATAGCTGTAATTTGTCTTTTCTTGTGAGAGATGTTGAAGAAACAGTCAATGACTTTCATAGTCCTGAACTTTGAACAGGAGATGCTGCTGTCTGGGATATACCAAAAAACACTTTTGCACTTTTTCTTATCTAATCTAAACACAGACTATCAAAGCCATTATTTGACCGATTCCTCATTAACAAGGCAATTTGCTTACAGGGCAACAGAATGCACAAGTGTACTCTCATGTTCATCTTTTGTGCCCAGAGGCTCTGCATTGTGTTGGAAGTTGAATTAGCGCTCAGAGAGGAGGAGGATGTCAAAATGCCCAAACAAAAGCTTGCTGTCAGCAAAAGCTTGCCTTTGCACTTCTGTGATAGGTATTTTCTGCTACATGAAATAAACACTGAACCACGTAGCTACTACAGGACTGGGGAAAACAGAATACATAAAAAAGAATAAAAAGACAAATATTTTTTACTGCATACAAAATGCACTCAGCTGAAAGAAAGAGTCTAAGTGTAGAAAACAATATTGCTGTCCACCAAAAGTGAAAAAAGACAAATAATCATCAACCAAAAAAAAAGCAACCTTGGAAATCTATCAATACTAGAGTTGATTTTGTAATGCTAATTCAGCTGTATTTCTCACCCTGTATGTGTACTACAAGATAATTCATATGGCTAATGCAGAAGAAGTATCAATTTTAGGAGCTTTACAATTTTTGATTTCTCTGTTTCAAAGGACAACTTCACTTGTGGCCTAGGGTTTGGATCTGACTTTCAAAACAAGAAGGATTTATTGGGTGAGATGTGGTGGTGTACAGACAGGGCTCCACCTGTCTGACTGCAAGACACCTGGGTAGGAATAAAGATGGCTCCTGAGCATAAAGAACCTGTCCAATTTTGAGTCTAGTCCAACACCCCCTGAAAGAGTAGGAGTTTTTCCATTCATGTTGATGGGAGCTGGATCAGGCTGTTTGTTTCTTGACATTGCAGTAAATACCACTTGCTTTTATTTTTCTTTAGAAAGGCAGGGAATAGAGAAAAGTCGAACAGACTATTGAAAAAAACATGCCATGGTGGCCAGTTTTGGGCATCTAGTTATGTATTACTGGCAGAAGAAACGTGCACCTATAGATTTGGGGTGGTGGGGTGGGGATATATAATGAGAATGTTCCATATGGCATTCTCTCAGTCAGAAACATAACTCAAAACAAAACAGAAATCAAAATCACAAACAATCAAGGCTGTCAACAGATCTTCATAACCTATTTTCATGAGTCTTCTTTGCATATGGAATAGTTCCTAACTAAACCCGTAAGTAGCTGTGTTGATTTCAAAGTAGTGCAGTTGATCAGGGACCATTTTTTGGGTAGGGTCTAAAACTCTTAGCCCCTAAAAGCGAGGATTATACCTACATGAGGTTACCCATCTCCAAAGGATCCCAGGAAAAAGGGATCAGAATGATTTGAGTGGGAAACCTTATATGCAATGGGAAACCAAGAAAAACTCTATCATGTTATCAGAAAATAAACTTGCTCATATGTAAAGAAATCCAATAGTAAAGGCCACTTTAATCAACCAGATGAATTTGGAATAACATCCAGTGTTCAGTCTAGTTTTAAGGTCTGTGTTTTACCAGTTAATTTAATTAATGATTGGATCAAGGCTCCAATTCTCAGCCATTTGAAGTCTACATAGAACTGATCATATGCTCCAGCTCATGCTAATTTTGCTGTCCTCTAAACATTTTTCATTTAAATCCTTTAAGAGCAACTTTGAGCCTACTGACAGGAAACCTAGTTTTCTGGTGGTTTTCCAGGAGAAGTAGTGTATACACCTAGAGGAATAAGCACCTCACAGGCTGAAAACCACTGCATCAGCTTAAGCAAAAATCATAAGGTGATAAAATTATGTGGCTAAATTAGCTAGCTAAATGATGGGTAGCTTCAGCGTGTGGACCGGCTGCACTCAAAGCCACAAATAAAGCATGAGAGTGTCCCAATGAGTCTGTTGCAAAGTCATGGCGTAGGACACTTGGCAGTGTAAAGTTGGGAGAAACTTATTAGGGAGGGTTGGAGACATGGAGTTGGCCCAGATCCAAGGTCCATGTAGAAGCCTTGATAAGGCAATCAGACTTTTCCTCTTCTCTCTGATTCAAAGCAGTCCAGGATTGGGAGGGCATAGGTGCCGGTTATCTCAGACACTCAGCCTTGGAACAGTGAGGTCTGTGGTTCTCACAGCAGTAATTTTCAGTGAACCACTGGCAAATTAAACTGTCTTGATCCATCAAGAAAATCAAGATCAAGGAGCAGAGAGACAGTATCCCTGCTTTTGTCACTGGCATGAAAACTCTCTTTACTGACATCAGCAGTTATTTCTCTTGCAAATAATTGTTTTTCAAGTTGGAGTAGTAAAATTATTTAAGCCCATTTACTTCAACCTGAGAACTATACATCCATAAATGTTCTTTTTTTGGTTTTACATCTTTTTTGGGACACACATCTCCCATGCTTGATTGATGTCATATGTTGCCACAGGCTATAAGCAAGTCTTTTATTAATTTTCAGTCTCATTTTTTCTGAAAAGCACATGCACACTCCTTTCACTTATCCTGCCTCACCATCCCTGAACTGCTTTTATTTTACTAGTCGGTGGTTGCATCTATTTTGAGTGTATAGAAATGCTGGGCTTGGAAACTGAGAAGGCTGTTCATTGTAGTCAGCAAAAAACCAAACAATGAGGTCAGAATCTGGCTCTTCAGTCAGTTCTGAGTAGAAAGGAGTTCAGCGAATAATGAGAATTAAGCCACAAGGGAAACCAATGTGCGATTTGAATGTTGTTTTAAATAAGCTGGGAGTGCTGTCAGGAGCGATGAGGGTAGAATGTGGCAACAAATATGTGTTGCCTCTTTTTATCCAGTATGAATTGCATGATCAATATGGCCAGATTTCTGAACATTGAAGAGTTCATTAGACTAGACTAAAGCATGTCACTGTCACTGCTAACTTCTGTTAGTCTACCAACACCCATAAATTGGACTATGTATTTCCATAATTAATCTGAACTGCTAAGCAGTTTAATTTTTGCCTAATTGTTGTATTCTAAATCCCAAAGCTATAATAAAAGGATTGGTTTAGGATCTTTAAGGAGATCTTTGAGCCTGAAATACTTAATTCTTGTTGTTTTAATATATATTCTGTTTAAAAAAACCCCTTGTGTCAGATCAGCTATTCTAACACATCACTGTGCATGTAGATAACTACCTTGCTTTTCAGAGAAGCTGAGGCCTCCTCTCCAAGTATATGTATGTTTTTGGTATTTAGCACCTCTGAACAGGAAAGCATGGTTCAGGTAAGAAGAAATCTGAATTATTATTATAGATGTTTCAGCTTTTTGATCAGGGTCTGGGATTCTTTCAAGGTGATAAAAGTGGAAGTGAAGTTACAGGGATACAGACTGTGGCATGAGTTGCTTTCAGGGAGCTTAGTGGGACTACTTACAGAATAAGGTGGGCAATATCACCAGATGTCCTGAAGTGTGTGAAAGACAGAACATACACAAAGGGATTTCAATATAAGAAGCTATTTACCCAAGTTCTCTCTCTAAAGACCATGACGTTTCTTAGAAATGGATGGTTCTCCAGTCTTTATATCAGGGAAGTTGGTATTTGTCAGACAGAATGTCAAGAAACCAGCTCCTCAGTAGGGTGCCCAGTGAACACTGCCAAAAGAATATTTATGAAGTGATCTCTCAACAAGTACTGTAAGGTTTTTAATTTACAGATCTAAGCATCTGAAGTTCCTAGAATTTGTATTTGTTAAATCAGAGACACATGAATGGCATCCTAAACCTGTGACATTATAAAGCCTTTTCTGAATTTCCTCAGGGTGGATTTGGACCTTCACTAAAAAGTGCTTCTGAGAGAATAGCTGGGGATAGAGAAGGGGGCTGCTTAGCAGCAGTCCTCAGGGGCAAACCAGCCCATCAGAGAAAAAAATGAAGTTCCTGCAGCCAGTGGAGACAAAAGCACATTTGTATAGATGACAACGAGACCTGCAGGTCTCTCAGATGTCTGTTGTTGTCTGATGTGCTGGTTTACAGCATCTGTTCCATGTAGGAAGTGTAGGTTTGCCTTTCTTCAGGGAAATGAGGTCTCTTCACAAGTAATTCCTCGATACAGGCAACTGTGCCCTCCAAAGAATTCTGAACTCAGATGTCAATGGGGAAAAAAAAAGGAACCTGAATTTTAAAAATGGTTGATCTTGATAATAGCCAAAGTTTGGACTTCATCTATTCAGTACATTATATGTTCCTGTTTATTTAAGGAACTAATGCATATTTTCAGAGCTACACAATGTAACTGTAAGTAATACAATAAAATAGAAGCTTTGGAAGTCTTTGAAATTTTAATGTACCACAGTTTCTCTCCTTTACTGAAATCCTGAAGTGGGCTAGCTTTCCTTTCCCATCTCTCTTTGAGAAATCTGCTTACTTTTGCAGGCTAGTTGGGATGAAGAGCTGTAAGAGCTCTCTCAGGAAAACTGTGGCTAGCTTCCATAAATGCCTGTGCAGATTGGGGCACCTTCTGTCTGCTCTCCCTAATAGTGATTCAAAGAAAGTTACAGCCTTGTACTAAAGCATGAGCTTTGATGTATGATACAAAAGATATTCCCATAATATCATTGGCTAAATTAATTCCCCCTGGAAAATAGCATACTTTCCTCAGTTATCATTCTTCTACAGTGTTAACCTTTCACCTCAGGAGTCCTGGGGACAAATTTGAGACATGTCAAAAGCAATTGCTGTTACTCATATTTTGAAGCTCATAAGATATACTATGACAGTCTTTGGTTATCAGGAGCTACAATGAACAATGTTGTCATATAGATTTTAATGATGTATTCTCTGCCTTTTGTTCTCATCATGTTTTATTTTCTTAAAATGTTTGGCTGCTTTTATGATTATTATTGTTTATTATTGTTTTATTATTGTTTCTATGATTATCACTAATTACATATTATAAAGGGAGAACATGACAACACAAATTCTGCAGAGCTGACAATCAATTTAGGGGAGGTCCAGTCTATAGATAAGTAGCAGGGACTGGAAGATCAGGTATTGCAATTAGACAATAGCACCTTTTACTTCTAGTGATATGGAGGTCTTTAAATGTAGATCTGTGTCTGTATGCTGTGCAGTGAGATGGATTTGAAGTCTCCAGCAGGTGACTGACTTTTTGCAGAATGTAAATGGCAAACTTAAATTCTTGAACATTTCCAAAACTGTTCAGAAAAGAAAGGTCTTGAAAACAAAAAAAACCCCAACCTGTAGTCTCTAAAAACCACATTTTCAGTAACGTGTGGACTGTTTATTTTTGCACACAATTCTCTATATTTTTGTATGCTGAATCTTATGGAATCCCTATCAATACACTACATCTGGTTTTGGAACTTCTGTGTGGAAGTTGAAATGAAAAGAGGTCAAGAGATTTGCAGACATTTGGCTGTTGTAAAAGAGATTTGTGAAGAATTGGTGAATCTGGAAGATACAAAAGCAGCCTGATCTTTAGGAGACCATTGGCTATTTAAGAGCTTTGATCTGGACTTGCTCTACTTTGGTGGGTGGAGTTTAGTAGAGAAGTATTGGGAGCGTATGATCTCCTACTGCCTCATTTGGCAGTAATCAGTAGCTGCAGTGGCCCTCAGCCAAATATTTATATCTGTTTGAAACAGTGACAGATGAACAAAATTACTGACTGCTTCTGCTACCAAGATTAATAATTAATTATATATCAAAGCTGACATTTAAATAGTATTTTTTAGGTTTTAAAATTAACATTCCCCTGAAATCAATCAAAGCAATTCATGTCACTCAAAAGTGCAGAACCTGTATATTCTTTATCCAAGGCAATAATTTTGTAATTAATGTAAAAGCAACTGTTGTACCTTTAAATACCCTTTTACACCTGTACATCTGTACAGTTTGTGTTTCACGCGGAGAAATAAAATGGCAGGAATGATTTACTCCAAACTATTCTATTCATCTCTTTGTCATTAACACTGAAAGATCTTTAAGTCCAATATGTAGCGTTTGAGCTCTATCAGTGGTAAGAGCTCTGAGTCATTTAAGTCACACTCAAATTTACTAAAAGGTAAATTTAATGAAGCTAGATACAGATGCTACTCTGATACAACAAATAAGTAATACTGGCTAGCACTGTGCAGTTACGTGACACAGTGTTTAATACACTGGCAGGTATAAACAGCTAGAAAGACCAGCACTCATACACTTTTAGACTGATACTGGACAGGCAGTAGCAATGCTGAGAAATTTTAGCAAAAATTCCCTAATATAGCCATGGAGGCTGAAAAACACTAAAAAAGTACACTAACAGAGAACAGCTGATTGGTGGTAGCCAAGTGTATCTATCTGAAAATAAAAAAGAAACTATCTGGGGTGGTGTCTGGCTCCATCAAAATAATGGCAAATCTCCTATTGACTTAAATTGTGACTAGAATTTAAACCCTGTTTTCTGCACAGACCAGTTAGAGAAAGGTGAGAGTTTTTTGCTTTCTTTCCTTCTCCAGTATAAAGTGCTCTGTTTAGAGAACTGCCACTGACTCTTTAGCATTTGGCCTAGTTTTTAAAAAATCTCTATCAGCCAATTAGCTGTACAAAATAAATACTGTCTCTTCAGCTGGCCTGGATAGTTTCTATGGCAGCCTCATACTTAATCTAAACTTTGTTCTTTTTCCATTTCTTGCTTCTCCCTTCAAGCCACCAACCACTTCAACTCTTCATTTTGAAGAGGCTCTTGAAAGCAGAACATAAAAGACAAACTGTTTCTCTTCCTCTGGCAGTACTGTCCCTTTTAGAGAAAGACTGGGGTCCTAAAAGTGAAGCTTCATTTGCTAAACGCAAAGGACCCAAAATTATTTCTGCAGAAACTATGATTAGAACTCTGGACCACTAAATCCCAATTCTTTTCCCCCATATCCACTGTTTTGTTCCAGAATAAAATAATTAAGTATATTTTAGAAATCCAAAATGTACGTAGATCTGTTTTTTGATTTGCAAATTCTCACTGTTAATGTTTGCATGTATCTATATGCGTGTTATTCTCTATATGTGTGTTATTCTTTAACAAAAGAAGTCTAGTACATTCTGACATTTACATTATGCTTTTCAGTGCTACGACTCTGAGGAAATACATTATTAAATACAATAACATTTGACAAATTTAATATGATCAGGTCATTAGGGTAATTTTCTTTACTAAATTTTATTAGGAAATCCTTTGTTTGCTTCTTTTCTATTTAGGTTTGTGGGTTTTTTCCACAGACTGAATTTACTTATAACTTGAGATCTGAATGCATGTGCCTGTTTCTTCTTGTAGATTGCCAAACTGTTGTCACATAAATAATATATATATTTATTAGTGCTTGGATATCAGAGTGAGGGGCAACATAGATTAAATAAAACATTTCAAATGAGAAAAAAGACAGATCCTAGTATCATGTCTGCTCTGGAGAACTGAACTTTACTAAAGCAAACTGGTAGTTTGCATGTCAGGTTCAGTGCATGTATGTCTACTCAGTCTGGAATATTGCATGTTTGGGTGGAATCCACACTCAGAAGCATTGTCAATATTAGGCATCTCACAGGGACTCTAGCAATTTTTCAAGCAGTGGCTTCTGGGAAATATCAAAAGTTGGCATTGTATTGTGACAGAGAAGGTTAAAACAGTTGCTATTAAAAAGATGGTTTCTAAATATGTATGATTCTTTCATTAACTTCTGCAGGCTTAACTGTAAATAGCCCTGTCTATGTTGTTACTGCAATGGTGACAGAAAGGTCATTCACTGCAGCCAACCACAGTTTTCAACAGGCATGAAATTGGGCCAACATTGCATACATGTCAGACTTAGGCTCTTCCGACCATGTAAGTCACATAAATCAGCTATCAAACACACCTGAGGTAAAGGATTCAGGCACCTTATTCCACACTTTACTGATGGGAAAACTCAGTTGGTGAATAGAATATCACACGGTCCTGGCATGCAAGTCTATAGTCACAGCCATCTCCTCCAACCTCTAGAACAAACTGCTAAATGGAAAGCAGGAAATGCCTTGAGGAACTTGCTTCCTTCAAAATATTATGAGGAATAATTAGATGTCAATTAGCTGTTGCTCTGAAATATGCCCATTTCTGTCTGCAGCTAGATGTGTGCAAGTTTGTTGTCTAGTCTACTCTGACAAATTTACTCATGACTCCTGTGCATTTTTGACACTCAGGCTTCATTACTATCATTCATTACAACTGAAAGAGTTTCATCTGATTAATTCTGTGGCAATCTTTTGGCTAAGCCTTATAAGTTGTTGAGAAAAATTACACACACACACACAGAGGTCCATTTTCACTCATTAGTCTTCACTGGATATGGGGGTCTAATGGAAGAGTTGTCTCCCTGTAAAAAATAGTGCTGTCTGCTTACTTACACAACCTGACTGCTAAGCAGAAGGAGGTAGCAATGAAATGTCACATTTCAAAGACTACAAGAAAGAAATGGAATGGTGATAGATTGAACTAATGCATTCTTAATGAAAAGAAGCTCTTCTATTACTTTGATGGGATGCACAGAAAAAGTACCACATGCTTGGAAATAGTAAAACTCAGAAAGCTGTCTTTAATGCTGTTGGAGAAAGAAGGAAGTAACTGTGGCAGAAGTCTTATAAAATTCTGCTTGTAAAATGCAAAAACTGTGTAAACACAATCTTTTGATTAAGATTTAAAATGAAAGGTGAGGGATGTGAGTGCTCTGATCCCTACGCATCTGAAAGCTTTTGGGGCTCGATAAATTTTGGCATAGTCCACTGACCACTGAAAGTTTCCAACATCCTATAATAAATTTAGGATAATAAGAAAATGCAAAAAGCTGCACTTTTAATGCACTAGAGGTAACTCAGAAGAATGTTACCAATGTCTTGGGTACCTTCAATAGCAGATTTCTTAAAGACAGCTCCCAGACATTTTGGAAGTGGCCTTAGCCACACTCTGCAGTAGAGGAGGAGGAATAATAAACACAGAAGAGGAATACATGTCTGGAAGAGGAGCACATCCTGATTCCACATCCAACAATATTTTTAACATTGGTCAGATGAGCAAGACACATGTATGAGGCATACTCAAGGAACATCATTCTTTTAGGAGCATCAGTGTATGTCATCCAACAGGTCTGTCTCCAGCTTTGACCAAATTCCAGTGCCTCAGCAAAATTAGGTGAAAAATCAGCCAAGAAACCACTTGTTACTTTCTACTCTAAATGGAGAAAAAAGTCTTCCTGGGCCTGGGTGAGTGACCAGTGGGAACTCAAAAGCATGAATTTAACATAGTGTAAACAAAGTGCCAAACAGACGTATTTTTCAAACCTCATTGATGCTAGCAGGTCTGTATATATTCAAGACCTCACAAAACAATCTTAATTTTCTATATGTAAGAGCACTTTGCTTGTGTTTTGTGATCTGTTTGATCAGCACTTAAAGCTCTGCCTAAAAACAATGCTGGTTCTTTGTAGGAATTCAGGAGATCCCTCCTGAACTTCACTTTTTGGAAATCTTAATTTGAGACTATGATTACTCACTCAAGACCTGGTTTACAGACCTATGATCATATGCTGACACTACTATTTTCTTCCTTCTCTGTTATTTACATGCCATATGAGAAAAAAATCATATTCCTTAGCCACTGTGTTGCTTATCAAAGGAAGTGAAAGTTTTAAATTTTATCTTTGTATGCCAGATGCTCATTGCTCTAAATGTCCAAATAGGTTTTCTCTGCATCAATTCTGATTTAAGCTCATCTTTATTTAACACAAGTGACTAGTGCTTTACACAGAATTCCAGAGCAGATCCTCTCCAATCATAGTAATAAATCTATAGCTCAACTAAAAATATTTTGCCACACCTGTTCTAGAACTGCATAAGCTCTTTTCACAAAGCCACCTTCCTGGCTTTCATACCAGCATTTACCAGTTTTCAGCATTTTCAGTTAATCAGTTCTATGTTTACACCCAAAATTATGCATTGTTTTAAAGAGGCAGGGGGGAGAACTGCTAAATTTTATCCTATTTGGATAAATACCTGTACCAACAAAGTTGTCTTACCCTTCTCAAGTGGTAATTGAATCTATCTCAACAATATTAAAACCTCCTAACTTTGTGTTGCCCATGGATTTTATGAGTGCACACCTAATTCTTGCTCTTAGGACACTAATAAACATAATGATGGTTCCTAACACTAATGCCTTTGAAACACAACTAGGAACTTTCCTCCTTTCAAATAACACCACCTGTACTATACCCTGTTGTTGTCCCCTTTCATCCAGCTTCTTATCCAGCTCAAGAGTTTTCCCACAAATTTGCATCACTTCCACTTGAAAGTATGAGTTTATACTCATATGTATGAGTATGACCCACAACAAGCATTTTACATAGTATCAAAATATACTAGATCAAACACATTATCCTTGTCCAAGAAACTGGAAACTCTAAACAATCCCCAAAAGTAGTGATTTAAACCACAGGTAATCCCATTGTAATTTCTCCCATTTTTTATTTTTATTTGTGTTTTTAATCACTTATTTCAAATCCATTCAAAATGTGCACGGTGCTGAAGTTGTGCACACAACTTCAACAGCCATGAAATCACTTGACATACTTTCTCTTGCTCTGCTTGGACGTATTTACCAAATCCATTATTGTATACTTCTGTCATCTGGTACTATCTCCAAATTATATATATTTAAAATCATTTCTACTGTACTTCCACCTGCCAGTGTCTTCACTACTCTAGAATGAAGATAATATTGATCCAATGATTTTGTCACACTAAGCTACAAGTATTTGATTTCCCTTTCAGATGATGTAATTCCCACTCATTTATCATCATTCTCCTTAGCTATCCTTTCAATATCTTCATGTACGTAAACTTCCTAGAAATTGAGGAAAAGCATTTGTTAAACAACAAGTAAAATACAACATCAAGAATAATGTAGGCACACCCAACTTACCCTTCAGGTCACTGCTGTGGCCTCACTTCATATTTTGTTATGGTTCCAGTAGCTAAAAAAAATATAGCTTTGTTTTACTCTTCTGTTCAAGATATAGTTCAACAAGGCCTTTATCTGTTATTTCTTTGCTTCTGTATTTTATAACGCCTTAAAAAAAAAGTTCTCCATGATAATCAAAGCCTCTTCTTTCTCTTTGCGGTTTTTGTATCTATTCTTAATATTTTGCTTTAGCTGTTTATTCTTTCAGAGAATCTAGCCCTTTCCTACAATTTCTCCTTCCTCCACAGCACTCATAGATTATTTCCATTGTTAATGTAAATCCATCCTTTCCAGCATTCAAATCATTATGTTCCTCAGGCCAGTCATCTTCATTCACTGATTTTTCTATTTTCTAAAAGCTTGCCATTCTGTAATACAAAGCCTTAGCTATAGATTTATTTTTGTCAATCTTGAAATTTGAGAACTTATTTGTAATAACTTCCTCCTAGAACATTAGTTTTTGGTCAGATGTTCTACAAGATCCTCCTCAGACAAAAACCCCAAGTTTAAAATAACACACACTTTGTTGTTTTATGAATTTCTGTACCAAAAAAATCAGTCCTCTGAGATGTCTAAGAATATCTAAACCTTGCTATTACTGATGGTATTTATGTCTATGTCTGGAAAATTTAAGTTTCCTAGGCTCAAACAATTTTCCTTATTATTTATTTCTTTATCTATTTATAGAGATGATTACCCTCTTTGAAATATCAGCCTGTCAGACCACAATATCCCCTTCTCCCCAAATATTTTTTTACCATCTTTCTTGCAGTGATTTTCATCCTAGCAGATTATGTTTTATTCATGTCATCACATTTTAAGTTGAATAAACACAATTTGTCTGTTTTATTTTGCTGTAACTTCAAATTTCCTGACTTTTATGTATTTTAAGTTGCATACACATAGGCCTGTATATAAAATTTCCTTGTTTTCTTTTTAGATTGAAGGAAAAACAGCATGAACTTCCCCACCCTTTCACAAAGTGATTATAAATGTTCCTATTCATATTAGATTAACTTAAGAGCATTTGGTTTGGTTTTTACTTAGCAATATATACTAGTTATGAATAGTTCTATTCTATACCAATAATGCTTTCTCCTAGTCACTACTCATTCACTTCAATGAGGTGATGATACTGAAATAGAGATTAGATTCTAATCAATGTACATCATTCATAATGTACAGAAAATGTGCATTGTTCAAAAAAAACCCCAAAAGACCAGAACTTTCAACAGTAGGGAACACCGACAAGTGTAGACATTTACCTCCCATCCAAACTGATGGCACGTAACTATGCTGTCAGATGCAGCTTTAACTCAAATTCTAGAGTTCTGTGGGAGAAATTTGGTGAAAAATCTTCAGCCACCATCCTTTATAGACAGCAGTCTTAGGGTCTGCTCACAGAGGACAGGCAAGGAATAAATTCCAGCATAGTTCCTCAGCAAGTATGCCACGCTCAACTCTTCTTAAACATCACTACAGCCTAGTTACAGCTCAATAGAAAGTTTGCAGGTTGCCATTCTAAGCAGCAGTAAATTGTTATCATGCACACAAGCATAAATGTCGCCATTAAAATGCCTAGACATTCTCTGAAGTTTTAAAATTAAGTCCTTCTGTGACTAGTCTTATAAATGATAACCAAAAGACTGCATATCAACTCATTCTCTTCCCTATCTGAAAAAGATAGGGAACTTAGCCTTCAATTGAAAAAAAAAAAAAAAAAAAAAAAGAAAAAAAGATAGCTAAGCCAGTACTGTAATACATTTCTTCCAGTCAGTGTTGTTGTGATTTAGATGAGAAGCAGCAAGGAAGATTTTAGCTGTCACACTTGACTTTGAGCTGCCAAGAAGAGGTATCGGAGGTTACAGGCTAAGGTTTAATTTATATTCTTCCTTTCATTACAGGCAGAGATGGTACGTGCTGCTTTCCAAGCTCAGAGATCTTTCCTGGTGTTAGCATCTCAATGTCAAGAGCCCCAAGAGGTAAGAAAAGTGACCTAGCATTTCAAGAGGCAGTGTATTAAAAAGGCTGTGTTCCCCTTTGTTTAATATCAGTCCCTGCATTTGCTTGTTTGTTACTTTATACAGTGCACTTAGATACTTCTATTCAGTGTTACTGACATGGCACTGTAATTATCAGAAAGCTGGAGTTCAGAGTTAACGACCTTTTCTGTACAAGCACATATAAGAACATTGAAGAAACCAAAGGAGATTTCGACTTTACGGCTGTAAGTGGGATCAGTATTTCTCTGGAAAGGTGGAATGTCATAGAATAGAATGGCTTTTGCTAGCAATACAGGGATGCTCTACGTCAGACTTTGAAGTCGGGGCTATTGAGAGAAAAATCAATACCAGTCCCTCGACTCAGTATTCTCTAAGTTGAGGTCCTGGTTAGGCTAATTCTGGAAGGAAGGCAAAGCATTTTGTCCAGAAAAGGAAAAAACAATTTATATCAAGCTGATTTATAGACCTGTTTTAGTGGCAACTATTTAAATCCTCCCCTGTCAACTAGAAAGCCCAGGGAAGCTGCAGAGTTGTTACGAAATCTCATCTGTAGTTTCTGGAGGGTACAAGGTTTTGGCCAATAGCTCTGCTTCATTCCTGGAATAGCAATCATACAGCCCTTCTGTGGGACCCCTCAGATCTTCCTTCTTCAACCGTTTAGAGAATGAAGACTTCACCTGCATAGTCTCTAAATGGCCTTCAGTTATGTTTTTTTTTCCACTAGCTCCCTGCTCTGTAGTTCATTAAACTCTGTATTTTCAAATCAGAACTCTGTCACTGGTACAAATGACTGAAATTTTGTTGTCACTATTGTTCTTAGAGACACAAATTAGAAGTTTTCCTAATCAGTATGTTTTAATGGCAAGGGTACTCAAAAGGGAAAAAAAAACAACCCCAAACTCCACAGATATTTGAGGCAAGACTTTAGATTTATAGAGTTCCAAGCAAGAAGGGATCAGTTGTTTTTCCAGATGTCCCTGATCTCTGGGAGTAAAAGTGGGTCACTACTCACAGAGAACAGGCAAATTCTCATTTGTACAGACATTTATATTGGCTGAGAATACAATTGCACTCAGTGACACACAAAACTTCATGCTCATAGGTAAATTATTCCCTAGTGAACAGTTTCTCATGGCCCCTAATGTGATTCTTTGAAGTGCTGGTTTGTCCCAGCTCTGGTAAGAGTGCAAGCCGTGGCCCACTGTTTGGGCTCCTGTGCTATCAGTACAATTTTCTCCGCTTTTTAAGTGAGAACAGCAGTGGCTTCTCCCCACTATTTTTTACTATTACAACTTTCTGACCTCAAGTCAAAGCTTTGAGATTTTTTTCAACTGTAAAGTTTAGAAATTTTCTAACATTAGATGGCAACAAAACAAGCAAACAAAAAAAGAGAACAAATGTAAAACAGATATCCTAGCAATCCAGAATGACAGCATTAAGGAGTGACAAATAACAAAAACTTATCATAAAGATCAGCAGAGCTGGGCGCATCTTAGTTGCACGTTATCAGGCTTGCATAGATTGCTGCAAGCGAAGACAAGGAAGCACACTTCTTATCATTTCACTATGTTTTAGCACTGAGGAAATACCACATGGTACGTGTGTACACATCATACCAAAGTTAAAATACCAGGAATATTACAGACTAAAGTTTCTTTCTCAGTGAGAACAAACACAGTCCAGTTACTTAGTTTTTTTTTTTTTACATAAAGGCTGCTAGGCATACATTTTTATAGACATCCAAACACGTGTTGTTGTTTGTTCTTTTTCTCTTTTTTGCACATACTTTTTGCACAGATACATTCAGCTATAATGTAGACAGACCTTAAAATAATTGAAGACTGTTTATTCTGTGCAACTTGAACAGTATTTTTCACTCTGAGAGCGACAGAGTGTTTCAGGCACTAGGCTTCTCATATCTCCATCTCAGTGGGGAAAAAAAAATCCTATTGTAAAGCCACATCAGGTAACCATTTTGAAAAAGCTGGTTATGACCAGCTAACCCAGGAGAAGGAAAGAAGCAGGGGTCCTCCCTCTGTCTGCCCCCCAGGACCTTATTGATGTGATGTCATCTGGGCTCTGGTTTTATTTATAGCCTAGAGCCATGGAGTCAGTGCAGAATCCAAACAGGAAAGATAATCATTAGTGTATCAAAACGCACAGAGTAGAGAAAAGCAAATGAAGATGACAGCATATCTATAAATGCAAGAGAAAAGAGAGTAATTCTGTCATTCAGCTGTCTAGACTGTTTGCTTTATAATGTAAAGCTGTGAATGAGCCAGCGAGTTGCGATTATGGCATAGTAGCTTTGTAGACATTCAGAGACAGCGGTGTGGAGACTGAAGGGATTTACTGAGTTCCTGTCATGTTGGGATGTCATACATGGTGCCTTTAAAAAAAAAGAGGGGGGTGAAAATGCCCTGGAAAAATAAATTAGCTCAGCTCTTGCAGCTTATAAACTAATGAATAAGGAATTCAAACAAAAAGAAAGCTCCTATATATATAATAATTCTTACTTTTTTTTTTTTTTTGTGCTCAGCAAAGGCAGAAATGTGTATTGTACAAAAAGCAGTATTTTTCCCCTCGATGACTATGTTGAAGCCCTAGTATTCATTTAGCCTTTTAACTCCTAGTCACAAGCAAACATTTTCAAACAGTTAACCTTCCTGAAGTTGCTTTTACAGAGTTTTGTTTCTTGTTAATAATGTTGGTAGTTTTACATTTGGAATCTGTTGCAGTGCCCAGCCTTTATTATCTGTATATGTGAAAATAGTAGGAGCCGAGAAGGTAATTCCAGCTGGCATACCAATCTAGCACCAACTGCAATAAATTACTCCGCAGAGAGCATGTTCTGTTACTTTTTATGGTCATGTTCTATATTTGTATGTGCAGTGGAAGAGATCACATGACAAAACCAGTTGATATTCCTGTTTGTTGTATATCCCAGCTAATGGCTGCTGGATACAGGCTCATTCAGCTAAACAGAGTTCTTCGGTTCATCCACTTATTAGAAATTATTTTCTCATGCCAAACTTCCAATATTAAAGCAAAAAAACCGTCTATCCTAAATTTTTTACTATATATGAGATAGTACAGAGAAGATGGAGGAGGGGGGGGAAATTAAAATATTGCTATATTCTGTGAGAATTTGTTGTAAAAGATATTTTGAAAGCACATGTTTACATGTTGCTTGGGCAACTCAGAAGATAGATTTTAACATAAACTTTTATAAAACACTATGAAACAACCTTGATCTGAATTTTCTATTCCCCACCATGTAAGCCAAATACAATTCTCATTGAAACATTATTTTATTGTATTGTATTTTTTAGGCTATAAGCGCTCTGAGCAAGTTTATCTGTTTAACATTTTTTTTAAATTTATGATCAAGAACACTAATGTATGTGATGACTGCTCAAAGTCACTGTATTGAATTATTTGTGAATGGCAACTTACATACTTTCTTCTCTTCATGAGTTGTTCCATTTTGCTTTATGAGTTCAAACAATTTTAAGAGTTGCTTTGAGGGCATGAATGTTCCATTGCTCTCATAGTGGGAACTAATTAATGAGAGAAGATTTTCTGTGAATCAATATAAACATATCCACAATGAGCATGCTCATGGGAAGAAGTTCTGCAGACTGATTTCAGTGACAGATGTAGTTCAGACTATAAATGATTACTTAATTTCTTATTTAAAAAAAATACTGATTTCATATGACTGCCAGAGCTCATAGATTTAATTACTGACATTGTGCAGACAAGCATTCAGATTAAATACCTAGCTTAAATACCCAGACTCTGCACACAAGTGCGAGAGGGGTAGAAGAAAGTGAGAGGTAAAGGAGAGCTATCCCTTTTTTCCCAGAAAAGGGAAAAAACCCTGAAACCCAAGAAACTGTATTTGAAAATAGACTTTGAGCCATTACAAGAAACCCTGAGGGTTTCTTATAGTCAAGCAAAAAAAATTATTGTAGGAGTAGAATAGTTGTGGCAATTTCTTTGAAGAAAGGACTTATTTTGAGTTTTTATCTAGAAATCAAAGAAGAATATTTACAGTTCCCTACTCTCTGTCAGTGTAAGATTGTTCATTTTTTTCTGTCTTCTAGTTTTAGAGTACAGTTCAATAACAGGACTCCTAGGACTTACTCTGCATCATGGCAGGATTTATTTTCTAATTACCTTGACTTGCTTATGTCATTCTATTTCCCACTACTTTTCCTCATACCTACTGGGGTCACCTGTACTGTTTTCCAAAAATATGAAGAGCAGGATACTCATTAATTTATTACTTACTTATGCAAAAGAGTTTGAGCCAAGTTTGAAGCCCTTCTATTCAGTTTGTTGATGTCTGCAAACCTGCACCTCTGTATCTAGAAACAGCTCAAAGAAGAATTTGGTTCAGACCTTTTAAGGTCCTCAGGTGCCAAATTTAAAAAAGGTGCCAAGAGTGAAATGGACAGAGCTTGAGAGTCCTGAGCTCCAAAGGGAACCCCTTCCCCCATCCTGTTCTTTGAAATCTTGCCAAACTGTTGACATATTTCTGTTATCAGCAGGCCTACAACTGCATGTGACGTGGTCATAGCCGCAGTGATGGACTAGCTGACAGTTTTCAGTCGTTAGCCTGCTGCCTTACAGTGTTTACAGGCTCATTTTTTTATATTCTTGCAAACAATAAACTCAGTTTCAGGTCCAGGTAGCCTCCTGACACTTGTTATCTTGTAATCTTGTCTCAAAGGCACTCAACTGCATTTAACTAGCCTCAAGTTCATTATCTTTTCTGATTATAGTGGCATAGAATCATGGAATTGTTTAGGTTGGAAAAGATCTTTAAGATCATCAAATCCAACCATTAACCTAATGCTGCCATGTCCACCACTAAGCCATGCCCCTGAGCACTACATCTACATGTCTTTTAAATACCTCCAGGGACAGCAATTCAACCACTTCCGGGGCATCCTCTTCCAACATTTGATAACCTTTTCAGTGAAAATGTTATTTCCTAATATCCCATTCTAAACCTCCCTGGTGCAATTTGAAGCCATTTCCTCTTGTCCTGTTGGCTGTTATTTGGGAGAAGAGACTGACTCCCACCTCGCCACAATTTCCTTTCAGGTAGTTGTAGAGAGCGATAAGGTCTCCCCTCAGCCTCCTTTTCTCCGGGCTGAACAACCCCAGCTCCCTCAGCTGCTCCTCATAAAGCTTGTTCTCCAGGCCCTTCACCAGCTTCATTGCTCTTCTTTGGACACAGTTCAGCACCTCAGTGTGTTTCTTGAAGTTATCTTTTGTAGGTATCCTCGTACCATTTCTCTTGCCTCACTTTTGTTTGCTAAAACTCCCCTGCAGTGAAAAGATGGATGCATTTGCTATTCAGTTCTGCCCCAGGGGCAGTGCACACAGCCATAAGAAGGCCTAGAGACACCTTGGGATCCAGGGAATACAGAAGGGCCATGATCAGTGCTACATCTTTCAGCTGCACAGAAGAGAAGTAGAGCCAGAGATGCACGTTATTGCACACCTCTAGACTGGCCAATATCAACATCACCAGGCACACTGCTCCAGCAGTTCAGGTCTTGTGCAAGAACCTGGCTCCAGTAAGCAAAGGCTTTTCGCACTTGTTTACTCCGGTACATCCGTACTTGGACTAAGAACAGCATCACCCTGTAATGAAAACTATTATCAAAGATGATAATTTCTATCTTGTCTAGCTTCTCAGCTGTCACACCTGCTAAGCAATTCTGGGAACCACAGAGAATCTTATTGGAATTCTGCTGTGTCCTAAAATAACGTCATAAAATTACCAGGCTAGTTTTCAATCCCTGTAGCAATGCTCATATTCAAACTGCACCATGTGAGATCCCACTGAGCTGTGCTGATGGGACACTCCCTTTCCTATTAAATATCGTATTTTTTATTTCTGCTAGACACAAATCCAAACCAGTAAACTCCTTTCTCTGTGTTACCCAATTGTTTCCCAGGCCTTTTGGACTGTGCATAATCTTCTGAAAGGGAAAGCACTGCAGATACAGCAGACAGAAAAGCGGGGCTTATCAATTAATAAGATTTTGGTTTTTTTTCCTAATTTTACTATGGTCTGAATCAGACCACAATCAATGATATTTCAGTTCTGAAAGTTATGCAGACTTCAGGACTACTTACTGAACTTGGCAGTCTTACAGAGGACATCTGAGGTGAAACACATGAATGTCCAAGGCTGGAAGCCTGCACCATCAAACATTTCTGTGCTGGGACATAGCCCATGTGAAACTAATTGGCCTTAGCATCAGATCTCCAATGTTGTGAACAAAACAATTGTGGCTCAACAGAACACCACTTTCTGACAGAATGTTGCTACCTGGAATGCCCTGGGCCCCACAGACTTGGACTTTCAGCACAGCAGCAAAGCTTGAGGGGTTTAAACCAGAAGGTTTAAAACAGTGTTCCTGTTGATGCGGTGCAGAATGGTGGCTGTGTGCCTAAAGCAGAACCCTTCCTTGCTTAACATACTGACCATGGAGAGCTGTAGTGGACAGGAAAACAATATATAGCATGTTCAAATTCATTGAAAAAAGTCAGAGTCCTGGCCAAAAGTGTTGGGTGAGATTCCACACGGCCTTAAACTGGTGCATGTAGTTTGTGTCAGGCCCTGGATTTCTCCACTGGTTAGAAGTTATTTGTCTTTCACATTCCCCTCTATTTGCCCTCCCTCAGAGTTTACATTTCAAAACAAACCCACAAATGACCAAATTAGTAATTTGTCATGTGGGGTTATGGTTTGGTCTTCTTTTTTTTTTCCCCACAAATCGCAAAATTGCTACAGCTAATATTGGCTGTTAGATTGAGAATTTATGTGCTATCTATGAGGAATAAAAGCCAAATACCAATTAAGTCACTTTGGAAACACACAAATGTGTCTAAGCTTCTGTGCTGATGAAGCTGACCAGACATTTCTGCAGACTTGTCTCTCTGTGTCACAATCCTGCTGTTGCACAACAGTGAGTTGAAGTGGCAAACCCTGTACTACTGACAAACAAATCAAACAGTTGTTACACCACTATGTTGAAGATTACAGAGACCAGAATAAATTTATGTCTCCCTGTAGTTAGTTAGGAGACCTTTGAAATCTGAAAATAACAGAATACTCAAGAGAAATAAATGTGGTGATCATAGAGAAAGATCTCACTGATGGTCTCTGTTGCCAATCAGAAAAGGCTTGCAGAGAAAGCATTGGATCAAGTTGCAATAGGTTATACTGCAATTTTAAGAACAAAACTGTGAAAAACTTTTGGTGAGAAGAGATGGAGATAGGCAGTGCTAAAACAACAGTTTGACAGCCACCAACAAAAGCTGGTAATATTTCGCGATGGAAGTAATAATGAAATTTTTTTTTAAGTAAGCATTTGAGGAATCCAGATGCAGCATTGGGAGGCTCAAAGTTACCAACTAGTTTAGATTCACCTCTGGAAAAAAATATGTTTTCTATATATTTAAAGCAAAAGGTTATTCCTCAGCCTAATCTTAATACTGATTCCATTCAGACTGTTGATACACAGCTACAACAGAAAAGACAAGCCTTTTTTAAACCACATATGTACAAAAAAAGGACTAACTTAAATTTGAAAGTCTCCTTTACAGATTGTCTTTTACAAAATACAAAATACAGGAAATGACAGTTAATCTAAAACTATTTTAGTTCTAGAATCATAGCCACACATAGTAGAAATACATCTCACTGGCGATCACTGAAGCTACCAGTATCTTACTCCTGTAGACACAGGATGGGATTCTCCTCATCAGCATCAGCTGTCAAAGTAGGCTTGTTGTGTGTCTTTCTAGTCTCTCTTTACAGTATATGGCAGTGCCTCTGGAGTGTAGTCTTTACATCTATTTATGTCTTCTAATATATAGTCTTCTAACATCTATTAATAGGTGGAAAGAATTCCTCAGGGACATCTCTTTCTTCATTTACAATAGGGAGAATCAAGTCTCAGCTGAGAGCAGATGCTCACCTTTTAAATTGTTAGCACTTAGTATGCCGGACACTATCCATGACATCTTTCATCCCTTGAAAGGATGAAACATGGGATAGGACTGTATGAGACTGTTTGCAGAGATAAAGGCTGTGTTGACATTAGTGTTTCTGTTCACAGTGGGACTATATAGTCCTTCAAATCAACCCCATTTACTATGCTTTAATTCACACTCTAGAGCAGTTGTTGTGTGTACAAAATAGTTATCTTTCTGATGAAGTTAAATAGAAGATACATCACCAGACAGCAAGTAAACCACGATTTACAGGTAGTCCAAAATCCTCTCCTCCCCCCAACCCCATCAATGTGTACAGTATGAATCAGTGAGGTCCTCAGCAGCAACTCTTTTGCTCTACAAAACCATTCCTATTAGGCTGCAATACTTGCCAGTGTAGACAGAGACAGCTGATTCAAATCAGCTCCATGATGCAAACTTGCCTGTGAAAAATACAATTTAAGTATGATGGAGATTTTGAACTGACAGAAGAAAATAGCAGAGCTGTATACTGTGGAATAAAGGTTGCAGTCATGCTATTCTGGCTGCAGCTGAGAAGAATGAAGGGGCTGCTGATACCAAATGCTCTCAGCTTTCTTTTACTGCTCCTATGCCAAAGGTTGCACCCCCTCAGTTAGCATAATTTAAAAGAGTATTTATTCCCTCCCCACATTTTTTCATAGTAGGTCAGGTAGCTTTAAACACTGTAATAGAGAGGTCTGAATTGTGCTGCCACCCATCAACATAAAAATTCTTCAGTAAACAATCTTGCCCCTCAAAACCATGTCAGATTAGCTTAAAAATACATAAGATCTTTTCTTTTTTTTGCGCCTTTGTGATTCCTGCCAGCAGGTTTCTGGACAAAAATGGTCCTGAGAAAATACCAGTTTTCTCAAATGAAAGCTGAGATTTTCTAGTTATCACTGGTTCAAGCAGCCATAGTTTAAGCAAGCCACTCAGTTTACTGTGACTTCACAAAAATCACAAAACCCAAAAGGGTGGCAGCCATTCTCCTGAATTAAATCCATGCACCCCAGTCCTGTTAAATCTGTCATCTGGGGAACTTCTCATGTGAGTATTATAACAATGTGAAGGAGAGGAAAGTCTGTTTGGTGGGCTCTGTTGGAATACTAGTGTGCCAGGCCATTTTATGAGACTGGGCTGAGACTGTTAAGTATCTGAAGCCAAAGCCTACAGCAGCTCTTGTGACACCGTAACATTTTTTGCAATGTTTCAGCTAATAACTGCAGTAGTCTTACTATTCTTTATTTTCTTGTTGTTTAGGTATTAATTTTTTTAAAGACTGTCTAGTTTTAGTAAGTTCTACGAAAGGACAAAGCCATACTGGGAATTACTTTTGCTATTTCCAAGTTGTGCCACTGTTGCATTTTTAAACATTTCAGCAAAATTGATATTATAATAGGAATGGTGTTTATACAAAGATTCTTAAATTTCTGTTAAACAACTGTGCTGTGTTTTAAATGACAAGCAATCTTATCTAGCACATGCCAAAGGCATGCTGAAGATTTTTCCAACAGCTCTGATTCATCTCCTTGAATTCATTTTTTCTTAGAGATACAGTATAGACAATAATTTTATTAACAACCAGCTGTTTTAATATTCATTGCAATAAAGAGATTATTCTTCTAGAACCCTCAGCACAACTGGTTCTGCATTGTAGAGCTAAACAAGACTGATGATTGCCAGAATTAATGAGCTTTTCTATACCCATATGCCATATACACTATAATTCATCTGCAGTTTAATCTCTAACTAAAAATTTAGAACAGACTGTGGGGAGATAGGACTCAATTAAGTGATTCCTTGCAGGCCTGTATTCCTTTGTGTCCAGCCCTTACACAGAAACTTGGATCACGAGAAGGCTGCACAAACACACGCACAAGTGTTTTGTGCAGCCAGCCAGCAGCCATTGCAACACAGGACAAGTGCAGAGAGAAGGGAAAGCAGGCTGTGCTGCTCTCCCAGGGCATCTCACATGGAACAGAACTGAAGCCTCAAGCTCTTTGTAGTTCTTTCTGGTGTCCCTGCAGTGCCAAGTGAATGATTACTGTGAGCTACTTTCCTTAGCAATATATATTTAACCTTTAGAACACTCAGAGGGCACTTTTTTTCTGTGAAATTACCTAAATCCACTACATTTTTATCAACACTTGATTCAATGGACAGGTTAAGTCCTGTGTTCTGAGGGACAGAAATTCTGTCTTTGCCACTGACTGAAAACCTTCACAGAAGTGGTTGGGAGTTTTTCTAGAGGAGGAAGAAGAATGGGTCTTATGGTACCATTCAGGAAGATGTTTGGCCCTTCTTATCTGTAGATATCCAAGTGTTCTACAAAATGAAAAAGCTATATGAACATCTTTTCATATATAGGAAGTTGAAGCACAGAAAAGTAACACAGTTTTCCAAAAACGTGATAATTTGGTGGGAGAGCTGCGGAGAACCCCCATTTATGGACTCCCTCTTCTATGCCCTATCCACAGAAATGTGTTGCCTCCCAGTGCTGTCTAGATACATCTGGCATTTGTGGAGCTGTATTTTTAGCCCTGATATTCTCTTTGACTGGAACTGGGCCATGAAGATTCAAAGTAAGCTAAGGACTGCAAATATCCCTTAGACTTTATGGGAGGAAAACTGGCATAATATCAAAGCAGAACAAGCCCTTTCTTAAATTTCAGTTTTCTTAACTACTATCATACTTGAAAGATTTCCCTGCAAAATAAGAAAGAACCAACCAGCTGCCATGTGTTGTAAACAAGTGAAAATTAGAAAGAAGAATTCCTGCAGAGTTTATCATGTTATGGCAACAAAATCATTTTTTAATAACTACAAATCATGGAGTTTTCAGGGCTTTTTCAGACTTAATAACTTATGCTGGTCATTAAGCCATCAACAAAAAGTCTTTTCATCTCCCAGTAATACTGTAAATATTTCTTTTCTCCCAACCCACTTTGTTGTAGGAGAAGATCAAATATCCCCATCCCCCATTTCAAATCCATAGGTCTTCCTCAAAACTACATTACTGCTAAAATAAGAAGGCTCCATAGCTAGATTAAAACTCTTGAAAAACTACAGAACGTCTTTTTGTCCTGTTTTCCAAATGTCTTTCGACCTATGTTGATCCATAGCAAATATGCTTATTTTAAGGTGACATAAAACTCAGTAAAGCTGAGGTCTTTTGGAAGGGTGAAAAGAAATATATTACAGATGACAGAGAACAAGTAGTGCATATGTGTGCATTGTCTTGTGTTTTGTTGATAGGATTAGTCCTCAAGAATATGAGGACTAATTGTCTCCAATAAGCATTAAATTCCACTATACAAGTAGTCCTGAGAAAAGGTGATAAAAAATACAGACTTCTGCTACAGCCTGAGTGATTTTTGAGCGAAGTGCCATGGAAAATCAGAATGGTGGACCCTCTTTGGTGGGACATCATACGGGTTCTGCAGGCATACTTTTGCAATAAAGAATTGGACTGTTTTTATAGAAACACTTTCTAGGGTTGCAAGGTACAGCAGCTGTTTTGCTTGTAAACTATTGACTCCTCCCTCAATGTGCTGTTTTTGAGTGGAGGAATTTTTCCCAGTAAGCTAGTGTTCTAAATTTGTTTTTCTGAGACACGGGGACAGTGTGATTAGCATTCACTTTGCACAGGAAAGAGCTTGGATAGCTTCTGCATTCATTCTGCTTTTCTCTTCACTCAGATGCTATTCCTTCCGCTCAATAGTCATTCCCCTGGATACCATTCATTTCTGATCAACGAGGAGAATTTCCCCAAACCATGGCTTGCAGGCAGTGTGTTTCCCATTAAATCCTCCCACATTACTTGCAGCCAAAGGAAATTAAAACATTAAAACTTACCAATAGGGAAAGCTAAAATTTATATTGCCTTTAGCATATTACTTCTCAGTCTTGTTGCTAGATGATAAGAGGCTGCTAATCTAACAAGTAGTTTGTGTTTCTTGTACAGAGAACAACTTGGTTAATAACTTGAAAAACTCAATGCAGTGTAACCGCTCTCAGAAAGTTCCAGGGATACCAGATGAAAAGTACAAGCGTTCTGCTCACTCTGAGCTATGGGGTCTCTGTGGATCTTAACCTGGGCAGTGTGTGAAAATGCTGCCAGTGCTGAGAACATTTTTTGCTGCAATGCTTTATTAATACTGCTGCAACCAGAACAGAGTAATTACATTGTTACTATAATGTAGAAAATATCCTGACCTTTCTTTCCAACTGTTAAATCAGTGGGCAGGGAGGACAATGTTAAACCACAAGATGATTTTAGACCACACATTGTAACAGCAGTGTTGTCTTTTCTTGATGTTGGTTTTTGGATTTTTTTCAGAATGAAGTGGCAATGCTTCTCAAGCCAATATCAGAAAAGATTCAGGAAATCCAGAACTTCAGAGAAAGGAACAGAGGAAGTCAAATGTTCAACCACCTCTCAGCTGTCAGTGAAAGCATACCTGCCCTTGGGTGGATAGCAGTGGTGAGTTACACACAGGATGGTTGGGAGGGCTGTAAATGTACCTCTGGATAATGTGGCCTGGAATAGTTCCAAACCTTGCAGAACTCTGCAATCTCATCTGCACAGTTCTTCAGTCTACTGCACCCAAGAAGGTGTTTTTGTAATATACTTAATACCTCATGGAAGGTGTCTGACTAATGTTTTACTTCCTTCCTCCTTCTGTTGTTTCCTGCAACCATGGGTTGATTGATGGTCCTAGTCTCCTAAACCAGGCCTTTATGTGAAGGAGATGAATGATGCTGCTACCTTTTATACTAACAGGGTATTAAAGGACTACAAGCACAGGTATGTTGCCAAGCCCCAGTACCTACTAGCCAGAGAATGGAGCCTTAACCATATCAATAGAGTTCACAACACCATCACAGAACACATTTTATAAACTAAAAAGCATTAGACAAAATCTGCTTGCATTAGTATATGTTCCCCTCCTCGTTTTCTGCATGTTGCAGTGAGAATGGCAGCGGCACTAGCAGTGCTGGTTTTCACTTTCTGCAAATTAGAGGATTATATTTAACTTTCTGGTATTCCGGCATCATAAGTTCATCTGCAAATACATATTTATGTACTGATGTGTGGCTAGCTAGCTGCTATGCCTCCTTGGCTCACTTGTGCACTGATACTGTTGCTGTTCTTGCGCTTTGCTTGTAAATGTGCCTTAAGGTGGCAAGTGTACACAAGGGAGCATCTAATGCCCCCAATGGATTTTTTTTCTGTACCACTGCATTGTTCTTAAAGAGCACAAGTAATTCACATGAAAGTTCCATGAATGAGATCTGTGAGCTGACAGAGAAAGAGAAAAAATACAAGTTCTTTCTATGCCTTAGAAAACTAATGGATAAATCCTGTTGATTTGTACTTCTGGAGGCCAGATTTTGGTTCTTGATTTTATATCCCAGTTAAGAAGAGCATTTAAAGTTGAGTTTTTCCTCTTTAGTGAGGAAAACTTAATATATGGAAAAGCCTTTTTGTATATATTTCTATGTATGGTATATGTATAAATATATACTATATAGAATATATGTTATATATACCTTATATATTATTCCTCAAGCCTTAGTGTACCTAATGGGACAACTGAAGATTTTTACAATGTAGTTTTAGAAGCACTTATTTTGAAGAAGAAAATGTGTCCCGTAATGGTATAGACAGAGTACATTAGTAATGTATTTAGTTCTTCCCCTAATAAGGAATTCTTTTCCTGTCAGATCACAATGTCTTCCACAGTAGTAGACACCCAAACCCTTGTGAGCATCCAGTCCATAGCAGTCACTATCCAGTAATAATTCTTTTATGGATCTTCACAAGTAAGGACTCCATCTTACAAGCAGTTTCTCTCTCTACATGTTTCTTGTTTTCACTTACTGTCCCATTGGAAGACTGACCCTTCCAAATAATGACACCAGACCCAATTTGTGACTTGTAGTTTAAAAATTCTTGGTGTATAAATATTTTAATCTGATGACTATTACATGTTCCAGCAGGACCTGGGCTACATTTGAACTTGGAAGCAACAATATCTTACAGAACCCATGGATATTTAGTTTTCCAAAATTCAGTACCCTCAGACTGAGTCTGGTAGCTGCTGCACAGCTCCATATACCTTTAGTGCTTCTTCAGTTGACTTTGAGCCTGAGCAGGATGACGACACACCCTTCCAGCAGGAATTGGTCTGTGCTAGAGGCATCATTTGCCTTTGTTTGACCTCTGGAAGGATCTAAAAGCTTTCCAGTGTAGTAGGCCTTAGTATTTTCAGCACTGGGCTGACTGACTGGCTGCTAGCTGATCTGAACATGACTTTAAACCAGACTTTGAGATTTATCTACTTTAAGCAAGAGCAACAATGCTTTCTGTTTCTAGGTGCAAACATTCACACATACAAATATCGTCTCTGTTTTTACAGTGATGCACGCCATGTTGATTGGGTGAAGTCATATCTGAACATCTGGTCTGAGCTTCAATCTTATATCAAAGAGCATCATACCACAGGTCTCACCTGGAGTAAAAGTGTAAGCACTCTTTCCTTCTTCATAAAGAATCATAAAATACCAGTAACAAATTTAATTTTTAATGCAGTCATTAGCTTAGGAAAAATAAATACCTAGGCCAAGAACCGAAGTCATCATCCATAGACTTTCCAACCAAGCTGATAAAAGTTTGAAAGGCAGGTCAAGAAAGTAGCCAGGCAATTGTGGGACAGGGGAGGAAGAGGGGAGAATTATTTAGGATGATTATTTAGGATGATTATAGCCATAACCCCAGGTGCAGATGGTGAGTAGAGGCAGAAATAATTCTCCAGGCTTGCTACAGTAGAAGGTAGGAACAAAAGCAAACCCCCAAAATTTAAAGCATATCAGACAAAAAGAAAGTTGGGGAAACAAGATGGGCAAAGGAGAAGAACGGTGGAAAGAATCTTATATATTTAATAACAGGAAAAAGAAACACAAGAGATACATATAAATTTATTGCTTCATGATAGCTATTTTTATAAAACTGTCATACATACAGAAATAATTTTTGAAATACATATATAGAGAGTAAACTCTGTATGCATAACTGTATATGTAACTATTTATGCTCTCTCTATATTAACATTTTCTATGTGTCACATCTGAGATACAAGCAAGATGATGGCAATGAATATTGTTCTCTAAGAAAGGTATACACATGAAGAATTAATTTTCTCTTGAGCATATGTCCACTGTCTACATTGATGCAATATCTTATATTACTCTAGTAATATGCTCATGGTTATTATCAGGTTAGGAGAATTTCTGAAGTACATTAAAAATATAATATAACAGCTCTTTGCTGTTATCATCTCCTAAACTTACCAGTGCACTCACATATGTGCACATGCAGTCTTTCACACCAAGTTTAATTTCTTCTGTTCAAGCAAATACTTTTTTTAAAAATTGACTGGATATACAAAGGACTAATGTAGCCCATCAGATAATCTATTTCCCAGACCAAACCATTGTAAGAACTCAGGAACATAGAGAAATGAAGTAGAGCTTTCAGATGGAATAAATCTTAACATGGAAAAAGGGCTGAAGGAATTTAAGTTCTTCAGCTTGGAGAAGAGAAGACCTTGTGAAGTCCTCATTGCAGCCTTTTAGTATATTAAAGAGAGCTTATAATAAAGATGGAGAAAGACTTTATCAGGTCCTATAGTGACAGAACAAGGGGCAACAGTTTTAAATTGAAAGAGGGTCAATTTAAATTGGAGATAAGGAATAATTTTTTTATTATGAGGATGGTGAGGCACTGGAACAGGTTGCCCAGAGAATCTGTGAATGCCCCATCCCTGGAAGTGTTCAAGGCCAGGTTGAACAGAGCTTTGAGCAGCCTATCCATAGCAGAGAGGTGGGACAAGGTGATCTTTAAAGGTTCCTTCTAACCAAAACCATTCTATGAGTCTATGGTGCCTTATCTCCACATGTATGGAGGTGATAACCACGCAATAGAATGTATGTTAATTGTGGTCAGCAACTTTCTCTTCAAGGCCTTACAGTATTCAAGTATTAGAGTGCAAATTTAAACACTGGAGAGACTGTGATCTGTGTAGACTTCTTAGCCTGAAGCAATGCAAAAATGTTTAAACGATAAATGAGAAGATTGGAATTAACTGCTGCTCTGTAGGTTTCTGTAGCAAAATTTTAAAATATTAAACATGATTCTCTTCTTTAATTTAGTACAAAATTTTATGCTTGCTACATTCTACTCTATTTTAATCAGTAAATGTGAAAAGAGCTAATGATTTTAAAATCATTATCTGATAAGGAAAAGAAATAGTTGTACCTTGTTAGCAGAATTTGTCTGAGAATCTGGGGCAAATCTAGTTTTTTTAATAGAGAGAGAGAATGATCTTCACCTTCAATGGAACCTTAAAAGTATGGAAATAGTGTTACAAGATAAAGATCTGTTACAGTCATTTGATCAAACAGAAAGAACTCTCAATGCTGGGAGTACTGGTAATCTTGCTCAGAAGTGTAGTTATTGCAGATGTATTTGACTGGTCGTAAACTCAGCTATCACATCTTTCTATCTCCCTTTCTGTAGTTGTGCAGGAAATTGCTGAATACAAATCTAGGTGTGACTTGTTTATTCTTATTAAGCATAGTTGCCTGCCAACAGTGCTCATTCCATCATGAGTGATGTTCCCATTCCTGCATCTGAAGCTAATATTTGATAACTGATATTGCTCACTTTGGATATCACTCAGATCTGAAAGTTGTCTTGGAAGTATGGCTCATTTATATTACCATTCATATCATGTGTGTCTGAAAGACTAAATTACAAACACATTTTTATGAATATATAATTTTATAAAGTTTTATTTTATGTGAGCGTAAGGAAATTAGAATCCAGTAAGTTAACAAGTGGTTTAAATAGCTTGTTGTTCAAATGTTGTTTAAATATTTCTATGAAGCTTGGTAACAAATATATTCAAGAAAGCAATGAGTTGCACAAGTGATAATTTGATTTTTGTTACACATTTTAAAGTGAGAATGAAAATCACAAATTCCTCCTGCTGTGTGAAGTTAAGCATAAAGGTCTGCAGAATGAGGGCCCAGACAGAACTACAACATATCAAAACTGTAGATATATTCCAGACACAGTTGTTAATCATTACACACAGCAGCTTCTACTTATATGCATAAAAGGAAAAAAGGAAAAGGTAGTAGTTTGGCAAGGCAATAAGAAAGTGGCACATTTATGAAAGGGAGATGATGATACAGAAATGCTATTTCATTACAGAGGGAGAGAGAAAGAGAGCAAATTTTTGGCCTGTGTAAGTACACATTCAAATGTACATTATAGCAATAATTTAACCTTCATATCTGCAGAAGTCAATAAAGGAATACTTGAAGTTTATTATCTAATAAGCTATTAAGTAACATATTTGTGTATTTCTAGAGACTCAAGAGTCAGGGAGAACATTAACTACTGCTTGTCTCAGAGCTGTATTCTCATGATTTGAACTGCAACAAAACACCAGGAGCATCATCCTAGATTAGACTATGCTTGGGCTTCCAAAAAGGAGGAGGTGTGTTTTTTAGTGACAGTTGGCCCCTTTACCTATAGATACTGTATGGTATGCACGTTTCTGGCCATGGGCCATGGCAGTATCACAAAGCTGTGCCATTTACAGCCCATCAAGCTGCGCAGGGCAGCTGCTGCCAGCCTTGGAACAGATCACTCATGCATACAGTAAAGCTTTCCTGGCTGTAGTACTAAGCACACAGGCAGACGCTTTAGAGATGAAGACAAAGAAATGTCATAATAAATTACAAGGCAGATACTAAAACAGGTACAAGAGGTTGAAATAATGGCTAAGTAGTCAGCTCTGACAATAACAATTACCTCTATCAGCTTTATAATAACTTTGTGATAAAAACAGTCGCTTACAGATTTTTGGATCTAATATGATTCTCTCTCCTTATTCACTTTGGCTCTGGTTGTGCCAAGATGTGTGACAATAGTTTACACCTTGAGGGAGTGCATCCTACTGAAATGTGTGTGACTGTGTGAGGAGAAAGCCAAGGAATGGTGGTGGTAGGAACCTTGAGACCTTTGTATATCTGATCCTACCCATGTGGGAGTGGTGGTGCAGAACTGGACCCTGCATAAATTGCAGGTGTTTCAAGACAGCCTGGGTATGATTAGGATATTTGTTGGTACTGTGCTCACAGAAGAAAACTAAATATTTAAAGTATGTATGTTTGAGAGGAAGATTGTCCCAGAGAGTAAAATTTTCCACTCTGTATTTTTGCAATGATCTGAAGCATTCATTTTCATTAATTGATTGTCAGGGAAAACATGTTTGTCAGTGGAAGTCAGATGGTTCTACAGCATCTCCTTGGAAGTGTAATTTTGTAGTGCATTATTTTGAATCTGAAGTGTGAGCTTCCTTCTGCCCCACGTACCCTGTGGTGAATGGCAGTTCACTGTACTCGCTACATCTCAATTTAGCCATCTTGATAGAGACAACAGTAGCAATTTCCAACATAATGGAGAATTGCAAGTTTTAATCTTCTACCAGATACAACATTCTCAGATGTCAATGAGTCTTATGCAAATGCTCTTATTTCTAAGGAAATGCTTTAAATGCCCAGTGTAGCGTTCTACCCATGCAGCAGTTGTCACTTTTGCTTGCCACAACTTTCTGACTTTAACATGAAATCTACAGCTCTAACAGTAACCTATGTCTTTTTTCAGTTCTTACCGGCAAAGTCCCTCTTTTCTTTTTTTCCTAATTAAGGGATTCCAGTGAAACTTGGCTTTTTCTTCCCTCACGATTGTTTTTGCTGATGCAAAAAAAATGAACCTGTGTAAAATAGAAGCTCATCAGAAGGTTTAATAAAAAGCTTGTTTGCTATAAGGACTGCATGTGTAAAATTGGGGATATGAAAGTTCTACTCCTGCTTCTGCAGGTTAACTTTGCAGCAAGTAAAAAACCAGTATTAATGAGTGATTGCTATAGTTTCCTGTACATCAAATAAGTGTTAAGAAACAAATCTTGCTCAAGCATAATTGTCTTGAATGTTTCTCTCAGTTGCAGGTAGGTCTGCAGTTAAGTTTTTGTTCTTTATATGCAAGAGTCATTTAGGACAAATTTAGCCAGCAGGATTATTTGCAAACAGGAAATATTTACTAACAAGCACTGAATTTCATTACAGTGTTTAGTTTCTAATGCAGAATATTACTCAAGTGGCAACTATCCCCCCGCCATCTACAAATCTAAACAAATTCTTAGGACAAAGTCTGCATCTTTACAAGCAGTTGAGATGTATTTATTTATATCCTGTTCCCATTCAGTATCATCAAGCCTTTTTTTTTCCTGAAATATAATTTTAAATGTCTTTATAAATCATTATAAAGCTAATTTCTTAAAATGTCTTTAAAAGTTGAAATTCGCACCCCCCCCCAGCTCCACACTGAGAAGAATCATTGTAATTCCCACAGTAGCCTGATTGAGCACAATTATAGCAGTCTCAGTACAGATTTTGGCCATTTCATTTGTGTCTAAAATAATCACGTCCAGACATTTTCTTATAAAATGGCCCTGCCTCTCTCCTGTACTATCAAAACGTTTTCCTGTAATATATCGTCTCTTTACACATTGAGGTCGACAAGCTGCAAAAGACCAACTTCTCCCAGCAAAAGCCTCCTGTTATCTTTCCAGTAAGTGCTTAGTTTGACCAAATTTTAGTTTGATTCTATTATCAAGAAGCCATCGTCTAAGCCACTTCACTAAAGCTAAAGGTCAAAACTGTAATGCCAAATTCCAGCCACAGCCACAACTACAGTTCCAGAGGCTTCATTCAGATATAATTAAGAGTAGTGTAATACACTTGATTTACATGCCCACATCTTGCATAAGATGTAGACTTTTTCGGAGTACTCAATTTTTCTCAGTCATAGTCCTTCCTCTCCTTTCCATTCCTTTCTCTTCTCTTTCCCTATTTCTTTATACTTTTTTTCTTGAAATCTTTGCATCCTTTAATCTTCACTGTTTCTTCCTTAGAGAACATAGTTCAGTTTTTGGTACATTGTCAATTTAGAAACTGGCCATCCTGGCAACTCTACAATAGTTGCCTCTTTAGTGGAGGCTGCCTCAACTACATCCACATCCCTTTGAAAGAAAGTAGTTTTACTCCCTTATTCCAACAACGGCTGACAATATTTGTCTTCACTGAATATCAACAGTGTCCTTTTAACATCAGTGACCAAACACCATTCAGACAGTTAAGAGAGAACCTGGGAGAGGCTTGTTTGACAGCAGCTGCAAAATGCAACCTGACCTGTAATTCAGCCTAGTTTCAGTGGAAAGGAGCAAGGAAAAAGAAAATTGAAAGTATGTAAAATGGAGAAAAAAGGAAAAGGCGTATCTGTTAAAACTTTATATATTGCTAAAGGGATTTGTCTTCTTTTTAACTGAAGGTTTATGTAAGTAAAAGATGGTTTAATGTGTTTGTGGGAGCAAGTGACTTGCTGACAATTTCACTACAGTTCTCAAATGAATTAGAAGACTTCAAATGATTTAGAAGACCTTGGCCACATAGAACATTTCTGTTTGGGTAACTGTGAAGAGGTAAGCACCTGAAAAGGTGATAAATGGCAGAAGTATGTTAAAAGGGGCTTCAAAGTTTGCATACTCAACAGATAAATAATTCTGCTGAGACCCAGTAACAAGAAAAGATGCTGGCCTGGTTTTTGCTATTTTGTGTTTCAACTCAGAAAGATTACAGGTGCTATCAGTCAGCTGCTTCATCTAGTAAACTGCAGATCTTGGGGCAGCATAACCCCCTGCAGACAGGTGGCTTAAACACGGTAGGTAATAGAACTGTTGTGCTAAGCTACTTTTACACAATAAACCACCTTAACAAGAGCTCTGTGTCCCTGAGTCACAGTCCACCTGTTCCCAGAGGTTTATACATGATACTTAGAGTTTCATGATTCTTGTCTTTGGCTGTGCATATGTATGGAGAGAACAATACAGAATGCTGAAATTATTTTAGGTGTGAAACTAGGATTACTGTACAGGGGGAAGGGGAGAAAACAAGGATCTCTCTGGGTTGTTTTTTTTTTGAGAAGAATGTAGTCTCCATTAGGATTCATGTTATCTGCTGCCATGAAAAGAAGACTTTTCAATAAATTAAGGAAGGGATTTTATGCCTCTATCTAGGCCACCTGTGCCTCAGACACAAATAGATACTTAGCTCTTAATATGAATGATTAATAAAATCAGTACTATATATTATACAGATTCATACGTAATTTATTTCTGTATTATATAGATGTTCATAATTTGTTTGACTAAAAGTGACTGTTGCAGCCACAAGAAATGTGTGTGCATTCAAATGTTCTACAGCAGGTTCCCATCACAAGAACTTTGTTTCCCATCACAAGAACTTTGTTCCCCACCAGTTTCCATGCCGCACTGTCAGCCTAAAGCTGGATAAACACCACAGAACACTGCGGGTGTTTATACAGGGCCTGGCATGTAAGCCACTCACATTGCCAGAGATAAAAGCCGCTGACTAGGGCTCCTTGCTGCCGCAATACTAAAAATATAGCAACAGTGACATGGGTGGACCAGGGAACTGTTCAGCAACAATGGCTCAGGAAATAGTAATATCTGTGATAAGACAGAAAAATAAATTCTTACTCTCTCTCAGTAGCTGGGTTTAGATCTAAAGACATTTCAAGCTGCATATGGCCACCAAAAATTACTGACAGTATGGCATCCAGAGCACTTGTGTTATGTACGAACAGCATTTTATTGCTCTAACAAGACTGGCTGCTGCCCTGTAATCCAGGGGAAGCCTTTAGGAGAGATGAGCTGTAACAGGGCCCAGCTTCTCAGAAGCAAAGGACTTCACTCATCTCTACTGTAATTTGAAGGGAATTAAATGAGATTCAACATAGATGAATTTTAATCAGGCAGCTGCCTCAACATAAACAGTCAATTCTTTCTTCCAGTGAGCCAGCTAGGTATAGCCAGCAAGGAGAAAAAGCAGAGTATCTCACCCTTCTGCCATTCCTGCAATATAAAGGTAGCAACACAACATACTTTGAGGCTGTACTGCACTGCTGCAAACCCTTGCCCAGTGATAATACACTTTTATTAGACCCTGCTCCATGCACAACTTCAGATACTGTCACTAGAGGAAACCACTGGCCCATGATCAATGGGAAGCTCTTGGGCCTCTCTGCAGGTGGCTCGGGGCTATCCAGCAAGGATCAAAACCTGACCAATTCTGTCACCCCATTCAGATCATGGTATCTTGTAGGTTGAAGAAAATATTTTTCCCTGGCAGGAAAGTTCTGGAATGTCCCATCCCCTACAGAGCTGTTACGACAAGGCTGCAGGGCCTGCATCTCCTGTTCTTGGCAGGACCTTACTCACAGAATTACTTTTCCACTGTTTCACAAAGCTCCAGGAGCAAGTTTTAATATACTATGATACAAAATTAGCAGGTTAACAGTTAATGTCTTATTTTTGTGTTACATTTTGTCTGTTGTCATACATGTCTAGTCCTCTTAGAATTCTTACAAGGGGTGTATTTGTAAATGATGGAAAAGTGTTCACACCAACATGTTAATGGAAACATCAGTCAGCTATCAGCATAACTTGACGTGATGTCCACGGACACCACAGCACTGAGAACAGCAGCTGTTACGGAGGCAAACAGCTGAAATAAAAGAGAAAGAAAGGCGACTTGCAAATAACTGCCTTTGCTAGTCCAAATGGCTCTTAATACTCTGTGTAAAGATAAGCTGTTGTTAACATCTGCTTGGATTTAATCTGAAGAGTTGTTTGCAAATAGCAATGCTGGTAAGCACCTGCTGCTGTAGGATAGATGAACTTTTACAGGCATATAACATGATATTTTATTCCCAGCAGCTCTCACAAATATCACCCTATACAGAAAAGAAATGAATGGACTTTGTGAAGGGCACTTCAGTTGAAACTGGAAAGGACTATGCACAAGTATTGCCAGATACCAGTTTAAGAGGCTAGCTCTTAATATTCTAGAGCCTGAGGGTCTAAGTGATCTTGAAAAGGTGACTAAGGAAAGCAAACCAATTGCCAGTGACTTAGGTTGTTAACTTGGAGGTCTGTCTAATAATAGAGGTCAAAATTAATCAAAAAAGAACATGAACCACTTCACTGGAGTGATTTTAAAACGCCCTTTTTGTCAGCATGCAGGGAATGCAAGAATTTCAGTGTTTTCTGCATTTCTAGATTGCTTTTGTGCTTTCTGTACCCTTGTTAGAGTTTCTCTGAGCCAGTCAGGTAAATAAAAATGGAAAAAAAAAAAGAAGTTTTAAGCCAGAGATAGACTGAGCACCTCTTTACAGAAAGTCTCTGTATGTCTCCTCATTAGTGAGAGTTGTCTGTCTTTTCCATGCTGTTCTATTTCAATGGGGGAGTGTCTATGCTTGATGTGTCTATGCTGTAAGATGGTAGATGATCTATAGTGGAGCAGTTAGTCCTTTTTAGCAGTAGTCTTTTTTTCTTTTGATTTTTTTTTTCAGTTTTGCCTGCCCTAATTTATGATTGTAATTTTTTTGTAGTTTCCAGAATGGATATTGGTGTTCAGACATAACTGAAAATACTTGGGGTTTAGCTTGTGTAACTGTAACTCAGGTCATAAATTAGACAAGAATTGTCATGCAGGAGAAAACTTAACAACAAATGTTCAATCCATCTCTTATACCTGTGACTGTACAAAATCAAGAGACCTTGTGACAGCTCCTGTGTTCTTAATTAGATGTAACTCATAATTTTTCGAGTTCAGTGGAGGTAGCCACTGACTTTGGTAGAGGGACTGGGCTTGTAAAGAAAAGAGGAGGCAGATGAGCAGCATAAGGGCAAGGGATAACTTTTTGTTTCCTGCTCTTGAAATGCACTCAAAGGAATATGTCTTCACTCTTCAGGCCAAGGACTGAGATTTTTAACTATACTTGTCCTTTCTTCAGTGCTCCTCTAGAAAGGAAAGATGTTCCTAGTTTCCCAGATCCTTTCCTAATTTTGCTCTTTCTTGGAATGTAAATAAGACATTCTCTGGTCATACAAAACCACATCCAAACTTGATTGATGTATTTTAAGTCCTTCCTTTTTGTCTGTACTTTCACAGGATAGTTCTTTCAGAGTTCTGGGAGATCACCCACTTCCACAAATAAATCCCTGAGTTTTGCTTCCACCTCAGTTACATAGACATTCC
The DNA here is from genome assembly GCA_013398155.1 of Pedionomus torquatus. Lineage (NCBI taxonomy): Eukaryota > Metazoa > Chordata > Aves > Charadriiformes > Pedionomidae > Pedionomus > Pedionomus torquatus. The sequence goes on along the minus strand of VZRU01016641.1, from coordinate 74,207 downwards.
CATACTTTTGTTGCCACTTGGGAAACTGCCTTTGATGCGCTACTCAGCAATATCATTTGATGATGACTAGTCTCCTGCATGATCTATGAAGGCCTTCAGTTTGACACTTTAAGCAAAGAGACTGGCAGAGTGACCTACCAGTGTGGAGAATATGTATGCAGAATATCCAGATAACTTCTACATCTTTTTTTTTCTCTAATGCAACTTTGCAGCCTTTGCAGAATTTTACTGGTGTTAATTCTAAATGAACTTGTAATTCTTACACACACATTTCTAGAAAATAACAGCACTGCATTTATGCAAATAGAAGCAATAAGGTATGTTAGGGAAATCAGATGTCAAACTGGAATTTGGGAAATCAGGTTTTTATCTCAGACTACAAGTTATTAACCACTACCACTCTGCCATTAATCTCCTCCCATGAAGCATACATGATTCATGGCTGCATGTTTACACCGCACTGTGAACGATGAGTGCCATTTCTGGGCATCTGAGTATTTTAAAAAGCCCTGCAAATGCAAAGTTCATAATTCTGGATAACTAGGACATAGTGGATTCAGTTGCTATGGTTGCAGGCAATGGATAGGAAAGATTTCTATTGCACCTCAAGGCAGCAACAACTGATTATGCCACTAAATCCACTTACATTCTTTTTTTATTATAATTCACAGCTGTGCTGACTTTGATGCAGGTAACATTACTGGTATTAGCAGAAGCAGGAAGACAGGCACTGTAAATTGAGGGTCCAGTAAAGTTTTCCCCAGTCTAAAACAATAACCTGTAACTACTAGCAGAAGTAAGCAGAAATGCTTAAAAGCAGAAATGGGTTAAATGTATCCATGCAACGAAGAAATGTCTCTAAAAGTAGTCCACATTGGTTCTGGTATATCTTGACAATAAGTGCTAATAAGTTCCAAAAGAGGATTATTCTCATTTGTTTACATTTGATCAAAAAGATTTAATAGTGTAGAAGAGAGATTATTCCTTTAAGAGACCCTGAATCCTTTCAGAAGCAATCAAACTGTACCACTACATCAGTTTCATTACTCACCAAAGCACAGGGGGATTCAACAGTCTTCTTTGTGCACTGCAGTTTTAATGTCACTAATATGACAAAGAATCTTGCTATGTATTCATCACTAACATATTCCATAGATAGCTCCTTCAAATGCAACAGTACTTATATGCTGAAGATGCATATGCCAATAGAGGGTATTCATTAAGAAGTTAACAAATATTAGTCCCTTTCAATGCTACTCTAATTAGCGTCACAATGACTAAAGGTTTGAACATAGTTACTTACTCAAATGTGCCAGGCTTCTTTTTCTTTTTTTTTTTTTTTTTTTTTTTTTTTAAATCTGTCTGAAGAGAGGGGAAAAAAGAGCATATGCACCTCGGACTTTTTCCCGTTATCAGTTTGGGATTCCAGGCCAGAACAAATTTACTTTTTTAAAAATAGCTACAGTTCTCACTCATGTGAGATGCACGAACCAGATATTTACTTTGCAGTTTCAGTTTAGTGGAAAGCAGAAAGGAGTGGCATCATAAATGGTTAAAAATATCCTCTGAGTCCAGCTAAGCAATATCTGTTTCCAGTATTGATTACCAGGGATGCACTTTTAACAACCTGTATCTCTTAACAAAGGTAACTAATTAGAGGAGATGTGACTCTGTAAGTCCCTGTCATTTTCCCAATGTATCTGCCCACCTAATAAAGATATGCTGGTGCAATGCACAATATCTGTTTAGGTAGCTACATTCATCAGAACCGATCTAATTTTTCACAATGGTTCTTTTAAAACAGTCTTGGCTGTGCTGCAGAGAGGTGGGATCAGAGTGACACTCAGTGGCAAGACAGAAAAAGTCATTCACAGTTTCTCAGATTCTATATAATATCTATTATTAGAATATGTGTAGAATTTTAACTAGATCTTTACCAGTATTTTCTGTCTGCTTGATAATATTTTATGTAAGCATTATAATTCAGACCAAAACATGTACTTTATGCAGACTGAAAGATGGAATTACTTACTTTACCAAGGCCTCCCTCCCTCATAACTTGGGTGCTGTAGTCTCTTACAACTGAAAAAAAGAAAAAAAGGAATTTGATAAATTGAACTAGAAACTCAAATACTGAATTACAGAAATAAGATATTTGAACCACCATAATTTTACATTTTGCTTTAATTAGAAATGTTGCATATGACTTGAAGAGTCTGAAGAACAGCATTTTTAGGTCTTGCATACAATTTAGCATGTTGCATATGCATAACTGACAGTTCATGACCCCCGCAGTTATTTGTGTTATATCAAAACATTTTCTGTATGTTTCTGAATGTGCACCAAGCTATGGATAGCTGAAGTTGGTGTTTGGAAAAAAAGGAGGTATTTTCCCTTTTGTGTAAGTAAACACTGGAATAAATTATGGAATCTTTACTATTAAAGATTTTTATCATCGCTCTTGACAAGCATTTGAGAGAAATATTTCAGGTGGAGTAGTTCTGCAGTAAGGTAACACTGTGGACTGTCAGTCTTTCCAGCCTTGCCTACTTTGATGCAGAGAAAGATTCACAATGTCACATTCAGTTACGGTGCCTGCAGTTCTCCTGAGCCCGTGGCTGCCTAGAGTTACTCAAACTCACAGCATATAAGGATGTTAATAAATAAGAGTTAACATAATACAATGTTCCTTGAAACACGTATATAAAATAATTTCCATCTATCTCAAACAGGGTCCTGTTGCATCACCAATGTCTATGCGATCTGTTCTAACAAGTGGGTCATGCCTCTCCCCACCACCGCCACCACTGCCACCTGGACCTCCCCCCATCTTTGATACAGAAGCTGTAAAGGATGAAGGAACTGCATCTCGCTCAGCCCTATTTGCACAACTTAACCAGGGGGAAGCAATTACCAAAGGTCGGGAGAAAAGAAATCAAATTTTTATCAGCTTCCATCAAGAGCTGTTAAGTATATTAACCCAACTTCCAGCACTTCTTTTATGTTACATTTAAGCAGCTCAGATCTTTCTGAGGCTTGCACTGAGTCTGATGGATGAGGCTGCATATCTAAACCTCCTTTAGAAGCAGCAACACGCAAATATATTTGGCATACTTTAAATTCCCACCATTTATTTAGAAGTATTCTTTTAATTTTAAGGCAACCAAGCTGGACATCTTCAGTCCGGACTGCTGGTAAACGGCTTAGTTGCAATTGCAATAAAAATATATCTCCCTTTCTGATTCACATTCAGTGTATCAACTTGTGTCAAAATGTGTTACCTTAGGTGAAAGGTACAGCTTACAGCTCAGTGTGGAGTACGATAATAAAGCTTTTTGTATTAATACTGGACAGCTGTAATTAAAGTGGGTGGTTGTAAGTTTAAATACATACAATTGATATATCTGCCTTTAATGCCACAGGAATAGGTCAAATATTGTCATGAATTAGAAAAATAATCTCATTTTTATGGATGGAAGAATATGCTATAACAAGCTCTCAGAGCTTGCTACAGAGAGGGACTAGACAATATTGTGGCATTTCCTGTTACAGATATGTAGGCAGTTATACTTTAAGCCATTACCCAAGCAAACTTTGAGGAAACAAAAAATACAAATTCACAGAATAATTTAACACACTTACAAATGAACCTTTCCTGCCTAAAAATGAACACCTTTGGTACCGGAAAACAGACTCTCTTTCATAAACAAACTTTGGTTTTTTAGGGCTTCGACACGTCTCTGATGACCAGAAGACTCACAAGAACCCCAGCCTACGTGCCCAATGTCCATCTGTTCGTTCTCCAACAAAAAGCCATACTCCAAGTCCCACCTCTCCCAAGAACTCCCCACAGCAGAGCCATGCCCCTGTCTTGGAGCTAGAAGGAAAGAAGTGGAGAGTGGTGAGTGCCAGTCATACCTCCGAATCATACCCTGCACTTTGCTAACCATGTTGAGCACTGAAACGTCTTGCAAAATGCTGTCCATGATCAAGGTGCAGGAAATCAAAGTTGCAACTAAAATGGGCTGAGTCTTGCATTGGTCTGCCTTGATACAGGTTAGCTTTTACTATTCTGTAGCATCTAACGTTAATTCATTTGTCTCTGAGAATCGTGTATGAATTCATCTGACCTGGAGAATGCCAGAACTAACATGTAAATCCCTTGCAAAATCAG
>VZRU01016641.1:54190-70000 GCA_013398155.1 Pedionomus torquatus | reverse complement strand
CTGGAGTCAGGAACACTCAGATCGGGATCAAAGGCAGATGAACAGGCAGGGTCCTCCTTGGATGTCGGCCATCGAAGAAGGGGAGTTGACCTTTTGATCCCTCAGCTTTTATACGGGGCATGATGCGGATGGGATGGAAGGGATGGACCCCTGTTGGTCAGTTTTGGGTCACCTATCCCATCTGTCCCTCCTTGCAGGTGGGACCCCTTTATGCTTTTCCATTTCTGACCCTCCAACGGGGCAAATGATGAAAATTACCTGACCTTGGTTGTTCTAGCAATAAGTATAAGCAAGGGCCTCTCTGCATACCACTTCTTGGTATAATCAGGTCTTACCACTGCAAGACGAAACAGTTCTGAACAATGTGCTGTTAATTTCAGAGTTTAGTTAGAAGAGGCCTAGCTAAGAAAGTAAAACTGTAAAACAGAAAATTGGTTCATTTTACCTCAAACCAGGACACAATCCCCAGAAACAAGTGTGATGGGGAAATCCGATTAAAATCCCTTCCTGCAGGCCATTTATGCAAGTGAGAAGTATTATTACAGAGCACTTTCTCAAGCTTTGGTTAGCCAATGGAATTATAGTTTATTTTTCATCAGCCATGCCATACAGGCATGTCTCCCATGCTCAGAAGTAGAGAAGTGTTCTCTTTTTACTCAGTCTACAGATGGAAAAGATAAATTTATTTAAAGTTTGGGAGTTAATTTGTGGGGTGTATACCAAAGAATCTATGAGTGCAAATTCATGTGATTGTGTTGGTTAAAAGAGGGAGGAAACAATACGCAGTTCAGTCATACAGAAGGTTATATACAAGCTCATTAATGTAGAGTTGAGCTTGCATAAGGTACTGTCACCATTTGCCTGTGTTATGTTGACTTAAGGCTATAGCACCTGGAACTTTCCTTGTGGATCCCAAGTATTTCCGGGAAAGCAAAACTGTAAAACAGAAAATTAGTTCATTTTACCTCAAACCAGGACACCATGGAATGTAAATATCCTTTCATGCTTCATAATGAAAGGCAGTTTACCTTATTGTCTATGGTAATGCCTGCACCTGTTCATAACACTGTACAGAATATTAAATAACATTTGAGGGAACAAAAAACTTGCCCTGTTCTTCAAGGTGCTGGTCTCAACTTGATGGGAACCAAGCAACAGTTTTGTGCGTTTTTAAACTGTTGTGGGTGTAATGTCTTTGCTACAAAACTAACAGGTTTTGTCATGGTCTGTGCTAAGTTCTTCAGTTCTGCAGCTATAAAATATAGACATCATCTAAGACTGAATTAGGTGAAGCATCTGATCACTGAGCAGATTAGTTTTAAGCCTCAGGAAGGACATTGCTCTGTTGTAAATGAAGATGCAATGACTCAAGGATAAGTTGTACTGAACTCTGTTTGTTAGCTAGTTAAAGACAACCAGTTAAATAAAATTTCTTTTGAAACAGGAATATCAAGAGGATAAGAATGACCTGGTCATTAACAACACTGAACTCAAGCAAGTGGCCTACATTTTTAAGTGTAACAAATCTACACTTCAGATAAAAGGAAAAATCAATTCAATAACTATTGGTGAGTAGGTAGCTCAGCTGGGCTTTAAATGCCGATCTTGAAAAAACTGACTTATGTGATTAATAATGCATCTGAATCATTCATACTCACTTTAACGGATTGATCACGTGAGTAAAGCCACTCAGCTATGCAGGGCAAGAATGGGAATTTTTGTGTGTGTATATTTGCTTTTATCTTCCCTTTCTTATTAATGACTGTTTTTATTTTAGACAACTGTAAAAAGTTTGGCCTTGTGTTTGACAATGTTGTGGGAATCGTGGAAGTGATCAATTCCAGAGATATTCAGATTCAGGTAAGTATCTATTTGAAAAACAAAGATACACAGGGAAAAAGCAGGGAAAAAAGCCCAGAGACTTTTAGAAGAGCTACAGGAGATTTTTAAAGCTCACAGGAGTGCAAAAAAATAAGAGACTGATGCATCAAAATGTATGTTTATATGCACTAAATTCTGCTGATGTATTTACAAAATGCTTACAAAAACTATTGAGCATCACTAAACAAACTTCCCTTAGCCCAGTCCTTTCTGGTTCCAGTGAAGCTGAAAGATCTATACCCTGTAAGAGTTATTACTTCTGGCCCTAATTTTCTTGCTTTCATGGTAAACAGCTCCTAGAACTTAAAAGTTCAGTGGTGCTTTTGGAACAAATTCTGGCAGTTAGCCAATTGATTTCTAAGCCCAGAAGATGCTTTCTTCTTCTTCTTCTTTTTTTTCTTTTTTTTTTTTTTTTTTTTAATTTTCTCAATGGAAATGTTCAAATAGGCTGTTAAAGGGCAACAAATTTACATAAAGCGAAAGTAGGTGCCAGGATTTCAAAAGTCTTCCCTGCCAGTGATGTGACACATTACATTAGTAATAATGCAGTCACAACTTGCCTACAAATGGGCTATGAGCCTCTACTGTTTTTGTCTTTGATAACCAGTAAGCAAAGCTTCACCAGAGATGAACCTTCCTTGTGGTTCTCATGAAAAGAAGAGAGATGTATTTTAAATGCATTTATTGCCCTCTCTACTGGGCATGCTTGCCCCCTTCAAAATATAGCCAGTTTGCCTGACATTTACAGCACTTCACTCATCCAATTCCAAAGAGATCTAACTATGCATGTGCCAGTACTGGGTTGTGTCCAACATACACAACCTAGTCTCGAGAAAGGATTTTAGGATGTATTATTTTAAGCCAAAAAATTAAATATTCATTAAATTCTATCAAACTGCCAGTCTTTGAGCAAGGTGAGGTCTTTTGCTTAAAAGGCTGTGCCTGCTGTATGGTATTAAATGTTGATAATCCCGCTCCATGCTTCAGAAATACTGGTCACAGCTACCACAGGGAATAGTAACAAGACATTTTTTATATTTTGAACCTCATACAAGTGACTGACATTGCTACCAGCTGTGCATCATCTTCTGAGCTGTAATAAGCAGTTTTATTAATGAAAACTATATGTCTTCTTATGGCAGTGACAGTTCATTAAAGAAAAAGATCCCAGGCATTTATTTGACTGTTTTTTAAAAATAACTAGATGATTTTTATCATTACCTCTAGAACTATCCATAAAAGCTGAAAAATTCATATGTAATGAACACTGAAACCCCTGCTTGTTAATACTCAAATAAAGGGGAAATATCTTTTCTAAGAATCAGAATTCTTTTGATTAAGCAGGTTATATGAATATTGCATAAGGCTTCTATGCTATGGAGCAGAGTGAAGTTCCACTTAAGAAGGCAAGAAGGCAGAGTCTGGCTATGTGCTCTGTGCTACTTGAATCAGGCAGCTTCTCCAGGGTTTCAGTAAGCCAGGTGCTGAGCACCTCAATTTTCTCAGTATTTTGAAGACCTCATCTTATAATTTGAAAATACATGGTATGTTAATGCAATAAATGTCAGTAAATTCATCCTACAGATTTTGCTACAGTTACTTCATTGCCATATTGCTTGGTTCTCCTTTCCCTCAGTGGTTTGAGTTTTGGGGGGATTTTTGGCCAGATGTTTGCAAAATTTATTAAACTCACCCTCCTTTTGTTCTCTATTGCATGAGAAACCACCAAAGATGAATTTAAAATGCATTGATCCACTATGCAGATCAGACTTTAGGATCAGGGTAGGATGTGAGAAGACAGACCACTTGTTCTTTGCTGTCACATTTAAGGAACGGAAGCTAAAAACATATTTTTAACTTGAATGACGAAAGACACTCTTTCATTAAGAAGTATGTATCTGTCGCATCCTGTTACTGATTTATGGCTCAGAATAAACTCTGCCCTTTTGATACGTTGCTGTCCAGTGTATATTGCTGTCCTTGCTAGAGAGGGCAGGAGGAGAAGGAGGAATTTTTACTGACAACCAGTGAGTCAGCTACTTAGCCATGAGGAATCTTCTAATCTGCAGAATTGTAAACAAGAGAAGATTACCCTTTCTTCCCTCAAGTAAATCTCATGCTTGCTTTTAAAGTGACATAAGAAATACCTTTAGAGATTAAATTGATCTCAGAGCTTTTTTAGAACTGCAGCTTGCCTGAAGGAGATAAAATCCTTCCCTAATGCATGCTGTAAAACCTGGAAAACTTTGAAGTCTTCAGAATGTTATTACAAATCACTTGTTGAATTGTACTGTATGCTGAGATCTTTCATTTGCCCTTTCTCAGTTATAGCTGACACGTGATCAGTTCTCACTGGTGAACAAGGTGAACACTGCCTAAATATCAGCACAGAAGTGGCACTGCAATTAGAAAGAATGAGGGAAGCACTTTGATCAAACTGTGTATTAAAAGCTTGCTGTTTAAGTTTGCTGTTCTATATGGATCTTTGTAACCACCACCACCAAAAATTTTCACAGTATCTCACACATCAAATATAAACATCATGCAGGCAGCTGACACACAGATCAGATGCTGGTGGCCAAAATTAGACCTGGCAGGCAAAGAAGACTTCATTGATGGTATCTTTGTGTGCAGTTTAAGATTTGATATTAAGTAGATTTTATTTTGCAGGTGATGGGGAAAGTGCCAACTATATCCATTAATAAAACAGAAGGCTGCCACATCTACCTCAGTGAGGAATCATTAGATTGTGAGATTGTGAGTGCCAAGTCATCTGAGATGAACATTCTCATCCCCCAAGATGGTGATTATGTGAGTGAGATATTTTTAAAGCTTTCCTCCCCCTTCCTTACTAGTCTTGGTAGCTAGTAGCATTTAAACTGCAAGGAAAGAAGCTAACATACCACACACATTACATCACCCCGAAATGATCCAAAACAATGGAATTTCTATGTAACGATATCTCAGCTATCAGTGCAGGAACTCTGTATTTTCTGGGGTGCAAAGTGATTTCAAAGACCAGACATGACATTATTTCTTTCTGTTTTGATAGATAATGGCTTAATATCCTGTCCATTTAATTTTCTTTTTTGATATATAATCTTACAAAGCAGCTCACTTCACACAAGAGCACTCAAGCCTGAAGATGATGTTGCTAAAACTAAGATAAATATAATACTACTACGGATGAAATAATACAGTATAAAATAATTGTTTTTTCTAAAGTTGTAGCATCTGTAGTGTTTTCTAGTATTTTCAACATATGTCCTTGTAGGCCACTTGTGCATTTTCCTGCCTCCTTTTCTGTTCTAGGAAGATCTTCATACTAAACCCATCGGCATTTCTAGTGAAGTCATGCTTTGTCACCTCACACACTAGTAAGGGATCATGCAGGCAAAGCACACTTGTAATGTGTGCTCCTCAACAGAGCCCTGTTGAAATTGCACTAAATGGCCATAGACAGAATTTAAATTTCTGACTAATCTTTTAGGCTGGAATTTTTTATGGTAAAAGGTTTTATAAATGAGAATATGTAACAAGAAAATTTCCACATTTCCAAAAGTGACTGCTGAATCCCCAGCTTCAGATAATTAAAAAGGGAATGATTTTCAGTGGCCATTTAAAAAAAAAAAAAAAAAAGAAAAAAAAAAAGGAGGTGCTTTTGATCACTGTATCATCTGATATTATTTGGTATCAAAACACCATTCTGAGGTCTGAATGAAAAAAACTTTTTTCTTCACATCTTATTTTTTTTTACTGGGAACAGAGAAAGACCCAACATCTCCCATCCTTTCAGCAAATACACAGAATAGAAGGAGACTTTCTTTGATGTTCTGCTTTGTTTTGTGTACCCCACAAATGATGCTGAGCCTTTTGAAGTGTATCACACTTAAAATAATAGTGATTGTTTGTTTTTTTTTAATTCTTCCATATTATACTATTGCTTTTGTCCTTAAAATTAATTTCCTCACTCAATCTCCACATATATGTCCTTTATACTGTCTTCCAACTCAGACACCAATAGAATCTAAAGTCATTTCTGACATAAGGCTTATCTATATAGTTGTTCCAAATAACGGTGTGAGAGGGATTATTGCAAAGTAGTACCATACCAAGGCTATTTGAAACTGGATAGCAATAAGGCTTTTTCCTGTGTGGCATTGTAAAATAGCTTCCTAGGGTAATGAAGAAGGCTTCTCTCTAATCTTGTCATGTCTGAGCTATCAGTGCTTTCTCAGTCATGCAGCACTAATCGTATTCCATCAGTTTTCATTAGGTATCCACTGTTTATTTAACCATCATTGTTGCTTTTGTTTCTTACCAGAAAGAATTTCCGGTTCCTGAACAGTTCAAGACAGCATGGGATGGATCTAAGTTGGTCACTGAACCTGCAGAGATTGTGGGTTAACTTCCTAATGCCATACAGCACATACAGACCGTGACCAGGCCACAGCCAGCATAAACAAAGCAGTAACGTAAAGAACTAGAAGTAGCAGTAGCTCATACTGCTGTGATAGGCCTTCAAGCATTAGCTCTGCATGATAGAAACAATAACACATCTGGCACGCTTTTGTTAGGCATCCCAGTATTTTTCACATTTCCACACAGTTTGCCTTCATATACAATTTTAATTCTAAAGGATGTCAAGTGGATGTAATAGATTAACACCCCCACCTTCCAGTCACATCATTGGTTTGAAATACTGTATACGTTAAGCCAAAATACTGCATGATACACTTTGTTAACGTCTTGCTTCAGTGCATTCCCTTTTCTGTTTCTGCTAATCAAAAACAGCATTAAGACTTTAAGATGTTTATTTTTACCTGTTAAGCAATTCCTGTATGATGCAGTAAAACTGTACCCTAGAAGTATGCAGTTCCTTGTAGTTCTGTGGCAATCATAATAGTTCTGTTTTAAACAAGCAAAAAAGGACAACTTTCAGCAATACATTTTGCTACCAGAAGATTAAAAAAAAAAACAAAACAAAACAAAACAAAAAAACCTGGTATTTTAATCAAAAACTTTTCTAATATGCGTATTTAGAAGATCCCTATGTTTTCTGTGGGATAAAATTTTATTATGGTCCACAGACTTGCTGTTGCCCTCTCATTTCTTGCAAATTAGTGATTCTTTCTAAACTGAAGCCTCATCTAAGCTGAAACCTTGCAGCAAATCACTTGAAGGTTTTTGCTCCTTGGATATTGTTTTTTCAATGAGTCAATCTCGCATTCTTTAAAATTTCACATTGTATCTTTCATCCTATTCAGAAAACTGGGGGAGGTGTATGCGTCAGATACCAGCTAGTTTCCTTACTAATAACGTTCCTTTAAAATATTGCTATTGTAGCAATCGTATTGTATCTTCATTAAAAATACCTTCCTGTTTCTTCCCCACATTTGTAGGACTTACTCCATTTCAAGTATGTCCACAAAACAATGCCATAGATTTGTCATACTAATTCTGAGCCCACATAAAGGGTTAATTTTCTGATTAGCTCTTTGATTCTACTTTATAGCCCCTATTGTAAATGGGTTTTTTAGCAAGGTGGAGTGTTGTATACAGTTGTACTATTTCAGCACATAGTACAAATAAAATCTTAAAAATTTAAACAGTGAGCTTGTTTTTATCACTTGTAGTACTTTGTAACAATGAAATTACAGTGAGATGCTTGCAGAGCTAGTTACAAACTAAATAAATTTTGTGCCTAATTTACCTTGAAAGTACATTAATTCTTGCGGGGTTTTAAGCATATCTTTGATAGTAATCCCTATATAATACAACCAGTAGTGCTCATTCCATAAGGTTTTGCTATCTGATGTTTAACCTATCTGTATAATGTGTTTGATGTGATACATACCATTTTTCCAACAGTAAACTTCTTATGAAATAAAAAGGAAAATGTACTTGTTTAAATACAAAGATGTTCAGAGCTCGCTCCATTGCAGTGGTTGTCCTATATCCTTTCTCCTTCTTTCAAAAGCTTGACTGAAGAAAAGTAGCTCCTTCTCCCATTTCATTAAATATTATCTCTTTTGCTGCTGTAATCCACCTGACAGCAAATCATGGGTATTCTGGGTATTCTGCATACCAGCAGATACACCTGAAGTTTCTTGCATATAGCTTCAGTGACAGCCACAGAATTAATTCTGTCTTCTAGGTACACCTGTATCTTCCAGAGATTATGTCTAGGGAGATGATTGTGACCTGGTACAAGTTTATAAGGTTTGACTTCTGCTCTTAGCTTTTCCCATTATTTCCCTATATGGCTTTGAATGTGCCCCCCTGTGTTCACAAACCACAAGTGATCCCCTCCATATTTCACTCAGGTGTGCTTCATGTCTGAAAAATGGGCATTGCATACTCGCTGTGATGAAAGGATTGTGGAAGGATTGTTTAATCCTTAAATAACAATCATAATTTTTCCATAAAATAATCTCATTCTGGAGCATTCTGACCTGAAATACTGACTCTTGTTTTCATCCAGCACCAAATAGGCATCGAGTCATTGTGCAGCAATAAGAAGCCACTTAATCTTTTGGAAGTATGATACAAGCCAAGTACCAAATGCTTGATGATGATAAACAGAATGCAGCAAGATGGCTCTCAATCGTTGTACAGGCAAAGTATTTTAGTACATCCTAGGGATTTAACTCCCCTCAAAACAAACTGTGAGAAGGCTAGTCTGATACTTCTTTTAAACATTTGAAAGCAAACTCCCTCGTGGCTAGACTTTCTCCCTAACACTCATGTTCCTGCAACATGCTAGATCTGAATACATTTTTTTGACTGGTTTCTTAACAGGAAGAAATCTTATGTAGTATCGCTGCATGCCTGACAGTCTAAACACACCTGAGAACTTTGTTAGAGGGCAGAGGTTTAAAAGATAAGGAAGAATTGCATTGTCCTTGCATGGACAGACCCAAGTTCATTGCTTCAACTGGAGAAAAGGCTAACAAGTCCATGGACATGAGAAGAATAAGAAAGAGACTTTTAAAATATGCAAAAAGCTTTCATCCAGTATGCTGTACAAGTACCTCATGAAGATCAACAAGGGGAAATGCAAAGTCCTCTAGCAGGGGTACAACCACCCCATGCACCAGTATATGCTGTGGGCTGCCCAACTGGAGAACACCTTGGCAGGAAACGACCCAGGAGTCCTAGTGGACACCAAGTTGAACATGAGCCAAGGATGTGCCCTGTGGCAAAGAAGGCTGATGGTATCCTGGGCTGCATAAGGAAGAGCATTGCCAGCAGGTGAAGGGAGGTGATCCTTCCCTTCTACTCAGTACCAGTGAGGCCACACCTGGAGTGCTGTGTCCAGTTCTGGGCTCCTCAGTACATAAGAGTCACAGACTCTGAAGAAATATCAGCAAAGGGCCACAAAGATCATGTGGATGGAGCAACTGTCCCAGGAGGAAAAACTGAGAGAGCTGGGACTGTTCAGCCTGGAGAAGAGAAGGCTCAGGGGAGCTCTGTTATATAAAAACCTGAAAGGAGACTGCAAAGAAGACGTAGACAGGCTGTCCTCAGTGGTGCCCAGTGACAGGACCAGAGGCAATGAAACACAGCAGGTTCCCTCTGAACATCTGGAAACACTTTTTTACCGTGAGGATGACTGAGCACTGGCACGAGCTGCCTAGAGAGGTTGTGGTGTCTCCCTTCTTGGAGACATTCAAAAGCCACGTGGACATGGTCCTGGGTAACGAGCTCTAGGCAGTCCTGCTTGAGCAGGGGTTTGGACCAGATGACCTCCAGAGGTCCCTGCCAACCTCAACCCTTCTCTGATTCTGTGATAATTGCTTAGTTATTTAGAGTATTGGTTACTACGGATGACTAGAAATTAGAAGTAGTGAGGTAGTGACTCCATGTATCCACGAGATGGCAGAAAATAGTTGAGGCCCAGGCCCTCACAAGCTCTTATTATTAATGAAAAAAATGCTGGACTACAGCATTTACAAAGGATATGTATACTGTTGGTCAAAAAACTGGAAAATTCTACTCTCTAAAAGTCACTTTAATAACATTTAAATATTAGTTTGATTTTTAGATTATCATCTTTGTTCAATTGGCATGACAAAGGAAGAATAAAAAAACAACTAATGATTAACCTGATACTTTGGTTTTTTGAACACTGCTAAGCATATCTCCATTAAAAGTACACTTTTGAAAAAAAAAAAAAAAGCACAAAAAAAACCAAAACAACACCTGATTGAACTTAAAAGTAATATTTAACAAAGCAATTGAAGATAAAGGAGGAAGTAATTTCAAGTCTGCACATGAAAACCAGGAATTTTTTCAATGTCCTAAGGAACTGGGCATTTGTAAGGCTTTACAGTGCCATAGTTATTATCCAGACAAATCATTCCTGATTTTACTCTTTTCTGATATATCTGGATCTGCATGAGTTCCCTCAGTGTTACTGTACTTCATGCATGTTCATCAACCTCTGCATCACATTTCTTTCCCAGAGATCAAGCATTTGTCCATTTGAAATCCTTCAGCCGTTCAACTCATTAGGCACCCTTAGTGCACTCTCCTATTGCACTGTTCAGTTGGGCTCCTTCTGAAGTGGAAGGAGCTGCCTTCTGACAACAGAGGTAATGTTCACTTGATTACACAATATGCTATCAAGCAGAGAAGTCATCAAGAACATAGAAAACAAATCCAGTTTCCCTGTTGGATGTGCTCTGGGCATGCTGCTGTGAAAATATTGCCCAGAAGTAGCTACAGCCCTCAGAAGGTGCCTATAAACAGGCCCCTGACATATGAAGTAGTCATTAAATAAAAATCATAAATAACATTCCACAAGAAATGTTCTGACTACCAGAAAACAAGAACCTGCTTCCTCTTTATGGTTGAAATAATCCTGAAAAATCTTTTTAGGTGCCAGATTTTTGTAGAACAGAGAAGACTCTCTACCACCCAAAATTTAGTGGTGATCTTCTAGGCTTAACCCTGCTTCCCTAAGTCTTGCTGCATGCCCAGGACCCTCCCTGATCACCAATGACCACTACAGATTCCTCCAAACCCCTAGTTTCAGTACTGCTGCAATGGATGCACACTCATACTTCCTCTCTGAAACACCAAAGAATTTCCTCTCTGAACACCAAAGAATGTGATAGGGAATTAGGTAACTGGCAAGGTTTCTGAAAGCCACACCACCGATTAAAGTTGTTTTCTGGTTACTCTTCATTCAAACCAGGTCAAGGTAAAAAGGCAAATAAAGTTATTTACACACAAGTCTTAAAACAGACAGTACTGGTAAACAGGCAACCACAATGAAAATCTATGTATCCTAAGATAAAAGTGGAAAAGCTCCTTTTCCTCCAGTTGACTTGCTATGACCTTTTCATCAACTGTGACCACCAGGACTCTGTTTTCTGTATGTATTACATCTGAAGTTGCATCTGAGAAAAAAAATGGCTCTCAGCTGACCACGAAGGCTCTTAGAACCAAACTCTCCTTCAAACTTGTCCTGGTTTGAGGTAAAACGAACCAATTTTCTGTTTTACAGTTTTACTTTCTTAGCTAGGCCTCTTCTAACTAGCTAAACTCTGAAATTAACAGCACATTGTTCAAAGCTGTTCTGTCTCACAGTGATAAGACCTGATTATACCAAGGGATGGTATGCAGAGAGGCCCTTGTTTAGACTTATTGCTGGAAGAACCAAGGTCAGATAATGTTCAACATTTGCCCGTTGGAGGGTCCCAACTTCAAGGAGGAGCGGACAGGACAGGTGACCCAGAACGGACCAACAGGGGTATTCCATCCCATCCGCATCATGCCCCGTATAAAAGCTGAAGGATCAACAGGTCAACTCTCTTTCGCCCTTTCCTCGATGGCTGACATCCAAGGAGGACTCTGCCTGTTCGTCTGCCTTTGATCCTGATCCGAGCGTTCCTGACTTCAGATCTGGAATCCGGCTCCTGTCGATCACCGAGTCCAGTTTGGGACTTTTCCTGAAGCCTGCTGGTGACGTGGTCGTCATCCTGGGAGCTTGATACGGTTTTGTATATACTGTATACTCCTTTTTTCCTAATTTTCCTTTTTATTATATTACTTATATTTTCATTAAAGTAGTTTAGTTTGTTCTAAACTCTTGAATCTCTTTAACTCCTTCCTCTCCTCTCTGACTAAAAGGGGGGAGGGGGGGGACATCTGTCACTCGGGTTTTGGTGAATTTGGCTGAAACCACGACAAAACTCCTCAGCTGGATGAATCAGATTAGTTTCAGAGTTAAAATTATTTTATTTGGGAGACAGTTGTGCCATTTTTCTACACTGAAATATATAGTGGTTTGCTTTATAACTTATATAAATGCCCACATTTGGGGTTTGGCTCAAGTTTCATGTTCTGTACCTGGCTGCTTGTCCCAACAAGGGGTAAAGTCCTCACTCTTTGGTGAATCAGTCTGTATGTTTCAGTAATGAAGAATCTTTTCAACCAATATTTGCATTTAATTTAACTCTGTACAGAAACATA
Source organism: Pedionomus torquatus (assembly GCA_013398155.1). Lineage (NCBI taxonomy): Eukaryota > Metazoa > Chordata > Aves > Charadriiformes > Pedionomidae > Pedionomus > Pedionomus torquatus. The sequence continues at coordinate 57,637 of VZRU01016641.1, read as the reverse complement.
CCTACTTGATACAAATGTCTAAATAACATGAATATACACAGGCTGCAGGGCACAATAATAATTAACCACTTCAGAATGGTAAGAAGTTGCTGTTGATTCATGTCCAACAACTCTCACCCAAGGACTCTCTACAAGAGCTCCTATTATTAGAATAGTTCACCATGCTGCAGGAGATATGATTTGGATCTCCCAAGCAAAGGAAGGAATTTAATTCCAGTTTTAGAAATCCAGATGAATGCTTCATCAATTCCTTGGTTTTAAAAATTGTTTTAAACCCTGCCTTGAAAACAAGACACTAGAATCAATAGTAAGATACATCTCTGTACCTCTGAACAGATCTGCTAGATTTATGGCAGACCAGTGCTCTACTGCTTCCTATTGACTATAAAAGAGTCACTCAAGAGTGACAGATCAGCCTTTTCAAAGAGCTTAAGATGGGATTCAAGATTTTCCTTAAATCTTAACTATTGCAATATCATCTTTTAGATGCTTACCTCCCTTGTTTGATAAAGTTCAAAACATTTCCTCTTGCCTAAATCTCATTACTAGTGAAAAAGATATTTAACTACCGAGGCATTCAACTAGTTATTTTCATCGGTTGGTACAATGAACCCAAGATTTTCTCCCTTTCTGACTTTGCTCACAAGAGAAGGCAAAATGAAGTACAGAGAAATCAGAGCTGCAGAAGACTGTAAGTACTGCCATAACATGTGTGGAAATCTGAGACAACAATGAAATAAGACCCTTTGTCACCAAAAGCCTATACTGTGAGAGTTCCCCACCACTGGCAAATCTTGTTACAGCATCTCTTTATCACATGCATCACAGAACAGAATAATCTGAACGCTTGCAGAATTTATGGGTCTTTTGTGGGTGTTTGTTTTTAAGGAAGAAGAATAAAAAACTAATGACTGAAAGATCTGGGAATGAAGAAATGTTACATTGCCTCCATTACTCCTTACTCCTCTCTGCTGTTAGTGTGTTAGTGTCTCAGGTTCACCTTGATACCCAGCATAATTGCATAGTGAGTTCTAACTGGTTATGCCTGTGTAATGTTGCTGGTGACGCTAAAATCTACATGAGACTGGCAGCATTATATGCAGCCTGTGAGATCTTGTAATTGTACCTTAAGATCTGATCTGGCTTGCAAAACCTGTGGCTGCACACACACACAAAAGAGGCCTGACACCATTTGGTCCTGAAGGGTTTGTGGTGAAAATTCAGTTCAGGAAAATGAAATAGACTGTAGCTGATGAAGTAAAAGTGAAATATTATAAAGGAAGAAGCTCTGTTATGCTACTGTTCCAGTTTCAGGTAAAACAGAACCAACTTTATGTTTAGTAATTTTACATCTTAGATAGGCCACTTATAACACTCCGAAAGTAACAGCATATTATGGAGAAAACTGCTTGTTCTCAGAGTGATAAGACCAATGTTTGTACTTCACGCAAAGGAATGGTACGCAGAGAGGTTCTCACTTATACTTACTGCTATATCAACCAAGGTCAGCTAATTTTGCTATTTGCCCCATTGCCAGGTCAGAAATGGAAAAAGTGTGGGGAGGAACCGGCAGGACGGGTCATCCAAACCTGGCAGACAGGGGTATTCCATCCTATCTGCCTCATGCTCAGTATAAAAGCTGAGGGATCAAAGGGTGACCTCTCTTTCTTCAATAGCTAATGTCTGAAGAGGACTCTGTCCATCTGCCTTTGAGCCCAATCCATGTGTTCCTGACTTCAGAGCTGGAACCCAGTTCATATCTATCCCTGAGTTCAGCCTGGGACTCTCCCAGTGCCTGCTGGTGACATCATCCTGGGAGCTTGATACGGTTTTGTATATATTGTATCTATTTCGTTATTTCCTTTTTCAAACATTTGTTTTAATATTAATACTTCATTAGTCTAGTTCATTCTAAATTTATCAATCTCCTCGTCGCTTCTTCTCCTCTCTTCAGGGGGAAAGGCGAGCCATCTGTCATTCTGTTTTTGGCCAATTCAGCCTAAACCATGACAGCTGCTTTTACTGTCAGTTTCCCAAGCTAGTTTTTCTATTAGCAGCCAATAGTTGGTATAAGACCATGTTTTCTGCTATACAATTGTCTTATTTTCCTTCCTTCCTTTCTTTGATTCTTCATTGTCCTTCCTAACCATGCTTAAACTTGCAATGCTTCCCAAATAATTTACCAATACAGATTTCAATGAGGTCTATGTTACAAAACACATGCCAGTGTAATTAGAACAGTATCTATATAATGAGTGCCAGCTCCTAACTGCATATAACGTGATATGGGTTATTTGCTAAGTGCTTTGTCAGTGCACCTCAGCTTGTCTGTATGACTCGGACTGCAGAAACCACTTGCGGCCTGTTTGGGATGCTTAATAGTACACATGAACTTTAAAAATTAAATTGGAAAAAGGTGTTTAAACTTGCTGTAGGGGCCCTATTTCTTTTTCCAGTGCTTTTGCACAGGAAGATGAACGTGACATGGGAGAAGATAAAAAGGGGGAGATGAAGAAGACAGGAACGCTTAGACTACAAAATCAGATTGTGTAAGTACACAAGAGAAAGGAGTTTAACACCTTCTCTCTCCCGAAATGAGTTCAACCCACTTCCTAAGAAAAAAGAGAAAGTGTTTAGAAAGTTGATGGAGATCAGAAGCAACAGCTGTCATCGCAGGTGGCAGTAAGGGGGAGGACAGAGAACTCTGTCCGGTGGCAGCTGGCTCAGAGGCACGGCAATCAATGCCTTACGCCTTGGGTTTATGGCCACATCTACCACAGCCTATTAATCTTAATAATTCTGCGATCTGGGCCAAATTCAGAAGTCAACTGAAGGGACAGAGAACACGACAGAGGGGAGTTGACGCTCTGGTTCCTCAGTGTCCCTTGGGGAGACTTACGAGCAGAGGAGCCGGACGGGAGATGGCGGCTCCCTTTCCACACACACTTCACCACAACGTGCTAGAGCAATTAACCCCGCCGCCCAAGGCCGCCCAGCTCCCACGGCTACGGCTACGAAACCGTGGCCGGGGACTTCTCCTGAGGAAGCCGGCTAACTACCGGCGCGAGAGCGCAGCTCCACGCGCTGCCTGCGGGGCGGCCACGGGAGGAGCCGGGGAGCGGGAAGCCGCGCTCTTGGTGGTAAAAGAAAACTACGTGCCTTCAGTAAGGACGCTGCCACCAGAAGAACCACGCTCGTTCCCTCAACGCCGCCCCTGCCAGCCCTTAGACCCGCCCGGGCCAGACATACCCCCTGCCCCGACTCTAGGCGATACCATCTCACCGGGCTGGGGGTTTACCGGAGAATGGTAGGCTCCCCGCCAAGCTCAATGCCCGAGGGACTCCGCCTAGCGTTTGCGCTTTCCCTTCCCTCCGCCCCGCAGTAAGTGGTAGAGGCGACGCCTCTCACCCGCGCATGCGCGGTGAGGGAGGACGATCGGTGTCAGCG
>VZRU01016641.1:144-53841 GCA_013398155.1 Pedionomus torquatus | reverse complement strand
GGTCCGAGTGGCGTGGGGAGGAAGGGGGTGACCCCTCGGCAGCCGTGGGCAGGCGACGGGCAGCGGCAGAGGCCCTGGTTATCCGCTGCCGTGCGGGAGGGAGGGTCGAGGGGCCGGGAACGGAGGCCTCCCAGTGGCTCCTTCGGGGCCGCTGGTGTCAGGAAGAAAAGGAAGCCCGGGAAGCGAAGGGGGGGGTTGCAGTGTTTGGGAGGGGGAAGTGATGTCCCCCCAGTTCTATGGGCTGCGGAGCCGGACGTGGGGCTCTGCCTTGTGAAAGGCGAGAGCCCAAATAGCGAGTTCATAAACCCAGACTTTAATTCATAAGCAGGTTTGAGAGGGTAACTTGTGTGCACAGCTTAAAAGTGCCTGTAAGATGTTTTCATGTGTAAAAAGGAGTTTACTTTTTCCAAGGAAATTTTGCCATCACAGGATTGTAATGCATATGGCTTTATAAGCAGCCTATTTGTGTGATGAAATGTAAACTAACTTTATCAGTTTTAGTGGGCTCTTTGTGCTCAAATAATATGTAACGAAATGGAAACAAAGAAGGAAAAACACGTTTGTGTTAAACAGACTTTCAGCAGGGCTTGAGATAAACAGAAGTCTGTAAGGACTGTAGATACCCAAGAATATGTGTAGCTTATGTTTAGATTTCCTCGAGAGTAGGACAAACTTGTTCTGATCGTATTGGAGAGAAAAACTTGAGTGCACAGACATTTCTGACCAGGTCGAGGAACAGCACCCAGGTGACATTCCCTTAAGGTTGGGTAGCACCTTGACTAGTGGTAGAAAACCATGGAGCAGAATACTGTGAAAGGGCTTTGGAGAAAAGCCAGATCTCCTTCTTTTCTGTACTTTGCAGGGCAAAGTACAGCATTACTGATCTGTAGCATTATTTGTAAGCTCAGTGGCTGGGTGTGAGGGGAGGGTGGTTTTGGTTGCCTTTACTTTCTTACAAATGGAAGGGAATCTAGCTTCTGAACTTGCATGCTTCTTTTTGTGGCTTTGAGCAGATGTTGTTTAAACAAGGTTGTAGCACAAAGTAAAGCTTTCTTTAATTGTGCCCTGATTCTGAATTATTGATTACTAATAAACAGATATTGTCAGCCATTAAATGAGAGGATATGGACAAAGGCTAGGCTGAAACAGTTCTTGGATTTTTACCTGCTTCTTCAGGAGCTAATTCCTGTATGTTAAAGATAATTTACGGCACAGCGAACACCTGATACTGCTGAATGTGGCTATTGTGAGTGTCAAATGCTATTGCACCCCACAGCCTCCTTAAGCTAATTCTGTATGTAATACAATACAATTATAAACAAATATTGTTGTGCTGGTGCTTTGGCTTCCAGATTGGAGGTTGATGTATCTGGAAGAGCTAAAGCGATTACAGCTCCTTCTTTGCTGCTGCAGATTATTGCCCACACAGCACGCTCAGCAGGGCGGGTCATGTATCTGTCCCTAAGACACTGCAGTTTACAGCCTGGTGTGTTTACTTGAGCTGAAATAAGTGACAGCCTATGTTAATGTTGCAAATTTTAAACTAGGGTGTCAAAAAGTGGAATGAGCAACTGCCTTTTTCAGTTCACTCTGCCTGTGGATGTGTGTCAGAGCATGTGTTTTAACAGGACTCTGGGCAGCATCAGGCTCTTCATGGACAGTCATCATGACTCAAGGTGCTTCCTCCCCTCACAACTCCCTGCCTTACTGCAGGAGGTTACTGCTTTTCTGCTGGGAACAGTAGAGCAAAAAGTGTGCTGAAGCCTCAGCTGCTCTGCGTGGCTGACTAGTGCAGACCCATCATTATCGCTAATTTAATGTAAGGTCCTAGACTTTGAGCTGAGATGCATGTGAGTTGTGTTTAGCTGTCCCTGACATACAGATAGTAAGCCCTGGCAAAATAGTGGAATTTTGACAGGAGGAACATCTCAAATCACTGCAGTGGAAATCCACCAGAGTGTGAGGGTTGCCAAGGTTTCTTAATGTATTCAAATTATGTTAAACTTCATTATTTGTTTCCATAGCCTTATTTAGCTTCTTCCTTAATGAGTCATTGAGTCTATATATTAAAATGAACCCGTGCCATTGACTTCAGGAAATGTGTTCCTTTTAACTGAGCAAATGAATGTGTTTTATCTGGTGCTGTGTGCTGAAGCCAGGGTTTTGGAGACTGGCTATGCTCCCTTCTGCCTTAGTTGAAGAATCTTTAATTAGAATTTAGTTGATAACTTTGGACATGTTTTGACAATGCAAATTGAATCTGTCTTAGTATTATTTATGTAACAGTCATGCTACTTGATAGTATCAATGCAGAGTTGTTAGTGAATAAAGATAGATGTATTAAATAAGAACTTGCTCTTACCTAATCACCACTTGATTATGCTTATCCCATTTAAAAAGTGCTGTGGGCTTTCTGCTTCACTCACCCAGCTTGTGAGGCCAGGACCGGCACTATCAGTCAGTTGAACTGTGGAAGCTTATTCTAAGTAAAATTTGATGATATTTTTTTGGAGAGATGAATGATTCCCTTTTCTTTCCTCCTTTCCCTCTGCATGGGGGCTGGCATTCTCAGAAACACTAATGAGCACAGTCACTGTTTTCCCCAAGTTAGATCTAGTAGTACTTAGGTATTTCTAAATGAAGTTTTGATATGAGCCCTTGCTGGTTTGATGCAAGTAGTCATGTTTGTTGTTTGGGAAGTACAGAGGGGTAGATGGGTTCAGATGACACTGTTTTCCAATGCGTATTTATTGGAAACTCTCTAAGATACTCTTTAATGTTTTCTTTGAACACCTCAGGTAGCGTTAGCAACAAAAGCTTGTAATTGTGACTGGTTATTTTGCCCCCATTTGCACTTGGGAAATTAAAAAGGAGAAATATATTACGATTTCTGGCTCCTGGTATGGCAACCTGCTACATTTTATTATTATAACATGTCTGTAGGAATGTTTATGGCATGTATGACTTAATATTTTCATCTGTTTCTGTTTCTGGGTCTGACTTGCAAAATAAATAGGCTGTGTTTTACATTTAGGGAGCTAGTACCTGGTACTATAGAAGACTTGCTGATAAGTGATAGAAAAGTTGTGGTAGATCTAAAATCTAATTTTCCTTTTATCTAAGCTCTCAGGTTTACTGAAGTCTGTTTCTGTGAAGCTGCTCTAAACAAAAGAAAACAAAAATTGATACATCTTCAAAGTACTTTGGTTATTTAGTGGGCTGGGACTTTGCTTGCAATCCTACTTAGGAGCAGACTCAGATCCCTGAAGGAGTTTGATTTCATTTAAGAAATTTAAGAATCTTATAACTTGATTTAAACAATTCGTATTGGTTTTTATTCGTGTATTTTTAGAAGCTTTCTGAAGATGTGAGCTGAGATCAAGATCTTAATTGCAGTGAGTTTGCAGTGAGGCATTAACCTCACTGCAGTTCTTGCAGTGAGGTTATGTGAAACATTCTTTAGATGATAATGTTACCTCTGTTAGTGCAGTAAAATCTGGGTAACGTTAACTATTTCTGTTACAGGTCGGGAGTTCGTTATCCCTTCGCTGGCACACAGGTTCATAGCAGAGATGGTGGACTTTTTTATTCTGTTCTTTATAAAGGCAACCATTGTTTTAAGTATTATGCACCTCAGTGGAATAAAGTAAGTTGAACAATTTGAAGCCTTATTATATACAGCTTTAAGCTTTTTGTGCTCTTTGAGGTGTTATTATGTACACATGGTATGCTGATGTATATGCTGGCACTAAAAGTTAAGGAAGAAGCACCAGTAGGTTAACCTCCTTTTAAACACTTGATCATTTGATGGGGGGGGGGAAGAATTTATACAAGTGTCTTCATAGGCTCACAAACTCCTTACTAAGGATAGATGACACTTGCAGTCTTATTTTTGTTGATGCAACCTGGTCTAGTGGGAGGTGTCCCTGCCCATGGCAGGGGGGTTGGAACTCGATGATCTTCAAGGTGATGAACTCGAGGAACAAGGAACAAGGAACAAGGAACTCGATGATCTTCAGCTCTAACCATTCTATGATTCTAAGATTTTTTTAAAAAGTCCTCTAAAAATGTCAAAGAAAAAACATTGACAAATTTGGGTTTTAAACAGCCTTTAAAAATCTACTGGTTCTGGCTGGGATGGAGGTAATTTTCTTCATAGCATCTCTGGTGCTGTGTTTTAGATTTGTGGCAAAACCAGAAGATTGAGATCCTGTTTGTCAGATATGCATGTACTTTTAAAATATAGCCTGGTTGCTACAGATGCTGCCATGCTGCAGTGTTTACTGGGCATAAGTTGAGTTTCTTCAAGTATCATTAAGCATCGTCTTTATCAACTATACAGTAGACTGGAAGATGCTTTTTTTTCCCCCCACACTTTATATTCAGATGTAATAATTTCCCTCAAAGACTGTTTATTTTTTATCTGATTCTTTAACTGTAGGTCTGTTATTCCATAGCTCATTTAGTTCCTCTGCTTTGGGTTGCTGTAATAAAATATTTCAGTCTGATTAGAAGATAAGAGCTTGGTGCAGTCAGTAACTGTACACATTTCAGAATCCAAGTTTTCTGCTAAAGAACCTTGCAAATGTTGACTGACTGTAAGCTAATACTATGCAGATAAGATCTTTCAGACACATTAGACTGAAGCTTGGAAGGTGTGTGGAAGAGAGTCAAATACAAAACAATAAATATGTCAGCGTAAATGATTGGTGGTTTTTGTTCAGATAAGCATGCGATTAAAATGCCAAAACCTCAAACTCTAACTTGACAGCTTGTATTTCCATCTTGTTTTAAGTAGCCTGACAATAATAAAAAACGAAGTACTGAAAAGATGGGGAACAACTACAACTATATATTTTTCTGTGAAGTAGTGAAGGTAATGGAAGAGGTTAGGCTGAGGAGTTGTCATGAAAAAAATAGGTCCTAACAGACTCAGGACAGAGCCTTCAGGCCAAGGTTGTATTGAAAGGAAATGCAGCATGACTACACTATTTTCTTAATTCCTTATCTTTTTCAGTCCTTAAGTCTGAATACAAAGGAGGACAAGTAGTGCAGGTATAGATGGACTGTTTTGAAGTGGGACTGCACATTTCTATGCGAGTAGTAATTCTTACTTAGATGCATGAGTGAAAAATCATAGAATAGTTTGGGTTAGAAGAGACCTTAAAGGGTCATCTAGTCCAGCCTCCATGTAGTGAGCAGGGACAGCTTTAACTAGATCAGGTTGCATAAATTCCTGTCCAACCTGTTCTTGAATGATCTGAACAACCGCAACTCTCTCAGCGTTCCATCCCTCTGGTAATTTTTGTGGCCTTCCTCTGGACCCACTCCAATAGGTGTGTGTCCTTCCTGTATTGAGTGCCCCAGAACTGGATGCAGTACTCCAGGTGCAGCCCTCACCAGAGCAGAGGGGCTCCCTCGATCTACTGGCCACACTGGCCCATGATACAGTAGGCTAGTTGAGTTGTGAGCATGCATTGTTGGCTCATGTTCAGTTTTTCATCCACCGGTATCCCTGAGTCCTCTGCAGGGCTGCTCTCAGTCCCTTCATACCGCAGCCTGTATTCAATATCAGGGCATGCCCCAGATCAGGTGCAGGACCTTGCACTTGGCCTTGTTGAACCTCACGGGGTTCACATGGGCCCCCTTCTTGACCTTGTCCAGATCCCTCTGGATGGCATCCTGTCCCTCAGGCCTGTCAGCTGCACCACTCAGCTTGGTGTCACCTGCAAACTTGCTGAGGGTGCACTCAATCCCACTGTCTTTGTCATAGATGAAGATATTAAACAGTGACTCCTGAGGGTCACCACTCATCACTGATCTCCATGTGGACATTAAACTGTTGACCGCTACCCTCTGCATGTGACAAATTCTTTGTCCACCCATCAAACCCCTCTCTTTTCAGTTTAGAGAAAAGGATGTTGTGGGGGACTGTCAGAGGCCTTACAGAAGCCATTTGTCCACTCCATCACAGAAGACCACTAGGTTGGTCTGGCAGGACTCACCCTTAGTGAAGCCATGCTGGCTGTTTTGAATCACTTCTGTCTCCTCCATGTGCCATAGTATAGCTTCTAGTCGGATTTGTTCCATGATCTTCCCAGGCATGGAGGTGAGGCAGACAGGTTGGTAGTTCCCAGGGTCCTCCTTACTAGCTTTTTTAAAAGTGGGTGCAGTGTTTCCCTTTTTCTAGTTACTGGGGCCTTTACCTGATTGCTGTGACTTTTCAGACATCGTAGACAGTGGCTTGGCAACTACATGAGCCAGTTCCCTCAGGACTCTGGGATGCATCTCGCTAGGTCCCATAGACCTGTGTATGCTCAGGTTCCTTGGGTGGTCACAAACCTGATCTTCTCTTAACAGTCCTTGCCTAAATATGCATTGCAAGCATGTCCATTCCATGTAGCAGATAAGAAGGTTAAATGTGTAGAGTTTATCTTGTGGAAATATGCAAGTGGCTCTAAACTGATGCTTTGCTATCTTTGTTAGGGTAGACAGCTGAAGGTTTCAATTGCTTTAAGTTTAAAAACTTCCTCTTGTGTGCCAAGGTTCCTGCTCTGAAAGAGTATGGTGAGCAGTAAAGATTGCTGTGGAGCCCCAACCATCCAAGGGAAGCATACTGCCTTTTCTTATTCCTTGAGAGTTCCTGTAAGGAAGAGACTTGGATGGCTTCCATTTATATGGAGTTAGATGCTCACACAGGATCTCTTGTTTATCTCCCAAGAAGTGTGAGAATTTTCAGAACAGTTTTTCAGCTCACTATCCAGGGAAACCGTTTTGCAAAAGGTGTGATAAAGAATGATCTTAATGAAAAAGACAAAACAAACTAGGCAGCAACTCTGAGGGAAACGTAGTGTGCTCAATTCTAATGGCTTGTTTAGCATTGCAGAAGCCAAGGAGCTTTTTTTTTTTCTTAGTTACTAATACCAGAACTGAAGGAATGAATTTTAGGACTAAAGGGGTGACATTGGTACTGGGAGAAAGCTGGTTTTAAACTTTGGTCTTATTTTGTACAGGGACATCTCTAAATTTGCCATGCATTACATAATAGAAGAAATAGATGAAGATACATCCATGGAAGATTTGCAGAAAATGATGATAGTAGCTCTCATCTACAGGTTATTAGTCTGCTTCTACGAGGTAACTACTCATGAACATTCAGTTTTATAATTGATAGTTGTCGAATAAATGTTGGGAAAAAAATCTGCCACTATTGGCCTATAAAGTAAATCCTCTTTACAATGTTTTGCGTTATGTTGAAGCTTGTGATTTTCACATAGTTTTGATGAAAACCACGTTTGCTCAACTGGTCAACAACATGGTCTTGTGTGGAATTGAAATGACTTTCCTTTTCCAGATAATCTGTATTTGGGGAGCAGGTGGAGCAACCCCTGGGAAATTCTTGCTTGGACTGCGAGTTGTGACATGTGACACATCCGTACTTATTGCGCCCAGCCGTGTGTTAGTCATTCCGTCCTCTAATGTCAGCATGACAACGTAAGTGCTCTTAGTTAATCGTGTGGAAAGCTTGTGATTTGGAAGGAAATACATTGTTGCTTTATTAGTGGCCTTTGCAATAATTAGATTGTAAGAGCTATTGTTAGATCAAAATCACTAAAATAGTGATTATTCAATCACACAAACCTTTTTCAGGTTAGCTGATAAAATTACTTCCTCTGAGCTCTGGACACTGATATTTTTTTTTTATTTTTTTTTTATTGTTTCAGGTCCACAATACGAGCCTTGATCAAGAATTTTTCTATTGCTTCATTTTTTCCTGCATTTATTACGCTACTGTTTTTCCAGCATAACAGAACAGCCTATGATATAGTAGCAGGGACTATTGTGGTAAGAAGAAACGGAGTCAGATGATACAAAAATATGAGATTTCCAGACTGGTTTTGAATGTCCCCTCCCACCCCCAGTGAACAAAGACCTACCGCAGAACTGAAACTGAGGTGTCCATCAGAATCTTTTGCCCAAAATGAAATGGGAACTGATTCAGAAGTTAAAGAAAATGTTTTACTACAGTATGATGCCAGCAGCTACCTTCAAAGTATTGGGAGTTTTCATAAATACCAAAGAAATTTGGGAGAAAGACTACTGTTAAACATGGAAGTGTTAACCTCCAATTGATGTGAAGGAAAGTGGCTGCATTAACTGCAGAAAGGAGCTCTTCTCTTTGTCAGTCGTGTGAAGCAGACACTTAGAGAAGTGTCTTTCTCTAAGCAGTACTTAGAGAAATGTTGCTCCTACAGTTTGGGATGTTGGCAGGTAACTAGAAAAATCAAATGGTTTTCTAAGAAGTTGCCCAAATCCTATGATAAACTCTGAGGGGAAGAGAATTGCAATATTAGACAGTAGGGCAAATAACGTTAATTCAATTGCCATGTGTGTAGAAAGAAACAAGGAGTTTTTATCATGTCCCTTATTATTACTTCACAGATCATATTCCCCTCACCTCTTTTAAGTATTTTACCAGACCATTGATGTGAACAGTTTTTTGCATGACTGTCTTAAGCATTGTCACTTATTTCACATGTTAGAGCAAATAAAGAGGGTGAAATAGGAGTTGCTTTTTCGCTGGGAAGGGTATGTTACACTGCAGTGTTAGTGACTCAGCATGTGTAAATAGTTCTGGAGCTGTGACCAGCACAGATCGTGCTAATGAAAGGTAACTTTTTGCTTCTCTTTGGAGTGAAAGCACTTGTTTAATTCTTGCATATAATGCCAACAAAACAAGCGAGTGTGTTTCAGGAGCATGCAGAAAACATTAACTGAAATATGTTATAGGTGTACTGAAGTACAAATACTGGTTATTTTCATTTTGTAATTCTGGCTAAGTGTTTGTATATTCAGAATAACTCAAATACTGAATAAAGAAGTCTAATATTTTGCATGATTACATAGCTTTGATAATTTGTTTATTCTTATGTTATTAGTATATTGGGAAAGAAATATAGCAACAATGTTAATGTTTTATTAAAATTTGAGTGAGAGTTTGGAATTCTTCTAGAGTCTAGTTTTTATGTGTTCTTCCCTGAGCGTATAATGTGCCAGCTCCATGGCTGAAGTTCTTGCCCCACCTTCAGATTTGAAGGTTGACAATAGAAACGTTTGAGAGCTTGGGTCTCTTGTTTTCTGGGGCAACAACTTCATTAGTAATGGGGTAATACTCTAGAATACTTTAGTTTGATAAGTGGTGAGTTTGTGTTTCTTAACATCAAGTTCTGTGTATGCTTTCTCATCTCCACTTACAGTGATGTTCTGGGAGATCTGAATAAAGCACTGCTGAGGGTGTTAGCTAAATATCTTCAAGCTGTCTGAAACAGAACTTCGGGGCTCTTGCTGAACTGCTCTTTCAAAGAACTGCACTGTTGACTTAGGCTGACTGCCACACCTCAATGTCTAACTTCAATGCTTGACGGAAGCTAAGGCTGTCAAAACTAACTAAAGTCCCTTCTAGGGTCAGTGCTATTTACAATTTCACAAGTATAAAAAGAACTTTTGTTCTATTTATTGTAGCAGTGATCTAGAAACTAGGATTCAAGATAGGGAGAGGGAAAAAGGGAAAAGCAATGCCCAGGGCCTAAATCTTTATTGCTGCCAATTCCAGTATAAGGGAAAGTATCTCTTACTCTGTAGAAAAAAGATACCAGCCCCTCCTTCCACAGCACGTAAAGAAGAAAAATTGTGATTCAAGAACACAGAGCCCATCCATGGAAAGACACCGTACACATGATGCTGTTGCTAGCTTTTAGTTTGTATCTTGTGCAAGCTGTGTTGAAGATGCAGAGCTAAGGAAAAGAAGTGAAATATGTGGCATTTTTCAGATTCAGACATCTGGAAAGATGTCATTGCATTAATCCCTCCACAGCAGTGGTGTCTGAATAGCCTCTTAACACCTGTGGTTTTAAAGACCAGTGGCTGAGTATTTTCTACTTACAGGAATAGCAGTTAGAGCTCTACTCATGTAAGACTCTCAGGAAAATCAAAGTTAGCCTTTGTTCTCCTCTCAAGCCTAGTTCCTGACCAGGAGAGTATCTCACTTTGTACTACCAGCACACCTGGCTATGCGAGTGCAGAAGGGAAGGGCTGAAGTGCCAGCAAAAAACACCTTATCTGAAGATACCGTACGCTTCTGGAGGTTATACAGGTCCTTTTAGTTCTAGCTGTAGCAATCAACTGGATCTCGGCCATAAACCAAATGCTGAATGCTGTGACTTAGTAAAAGTTCAGCTGTGGTTCCCAAATGAACAAAAGCATTTCCTCTTAGAGAACAGATAACGCTCTAGTAAAATAAGAAGCTCCTTTAACTGCTGTGGAAGTGGGAAGAGCCCAAATTGTAAGTGAGCAATTAGATACACTATTACCTCTTCAGAATGGTGGTGACTGTTTGTAACATTACCTTTTATTCATTCTTAATAGCTTTATAAAAATTAACTGCACCCATCTCAATTAGACAGGTGCTATATGGCTCTAAGCTTAAGTCTACAATAAAACTATCCTTCCTAACAGGGAACCTCTAACTAATTTAAGATCCTCTAAAATCAGCATTGGCATCAGTGTGACTGGAGACAGCATGTGACATCGCTCAGGTTAAGAGCACTGTCTTGTGCAGTTCCAGGTGCACCTGCCTGCCCAGAGAGTTAAAACTGCTGCACAATGTTTCATAGTTTTTATTGATGGCATTTATCCCATGGTTTAACATGTTAATTATGCTGTAATAAACATGGCTTTAATATTAAACTTTTCCTTATTATCCAAAGTCACCACAGTCCATTTCAGTAAATATAAAAATATATACTTAATACTTTGTACAATACTGGTTTTTGGTCCAAACAAAAATGGATCAGAAAAGCCAATAAACTTACTTTAAGAATTCCCAATTTTAAAGATTTTCTAAATGGATTTAGGCAACTTTGAATAATGGGATTTACATAAAATCTGAGACAATACTAAACAAAAATGGCTGTAACACACAAAATTAAAATTTCAATTTCACAGATTTGTTATGCCAAAAAAGTACATAGAGAAACAAAATTGTATTTACACGTTTCATAATAAAATAACAAAGGCGAGACAGGTGACAAAGGGCTGTAAGAATGAAAATATAGAAATAGCATATAATTATTAAATGAAGAACTACAGATCTAACAAGTCCTTAGCATGGATCATCCTTGAATCAGTCTTCCTCTATCAGAAAATTTTAGTGCACAATACACCCTCACTCACTTCACACATACACCAGCACAAACTCAGCATAGAAATCATTCATTATCAACATTCTCTACTCTATACAGCATCCCTCGCTGATATAATTACAATTTCGAGGCGTCAGTAAACGCAGATGAGCGCACATAGTGGTGCAGATGAAGAGGTATTGTACAAGCCATTCACTGTGCAGGCCCTACTCAGCTACAGCCAGACCACGCTGAGTCAGTGAAAGAAGGAACTTGCTGAAGTCTAAAGTAAGTTTCGCTTGAGAATGGCCCACTTGCCAACTCTATTCGTTACCAAGAAAACAAAATCTAATCGGGGAGGAAGAAGGGAAGGGAAGGGAAGGGAAGGAAAGGGCAGCAGTTTTCTATTCCTTTAGGCAGATCTGACTTCAGCTAACCCAGCATGAGGTACGATCCAAACAACTGAACAATGCAGGGTAGTAGCTCCTTCCAAACTCACTTTGTCAACCAGGCGATTATTTTCTACGTCTAACAGCAGTCTTTATCTTCCGACCAGAAACTGAAGATCCAGAGGCAGAGAAAACATTTTTCCCATTAGTCCTATCAAAAGAAATTAGTAGTTCAGAATTTAGGACAGTGTAGCTGAAAATTCAGTAGCAGCACTGAGTAGATATTCCAGAACAACTCTTTCACATAGTCTTGTCTAACTAGTTACCAGCTGGCAACAAATGGCATATGATGAACAGGAGGAAGAGAGTTCCAGAAAACAAAAGCAATTAAATCTCTCTTATTCAGAAGGTAAGTAGCAGAAAATGGCTAGATAGGGGTCTTACCTTTCAAGAACAAGACAATTTCACATATGTTGATGTGTGATACTTTTGACAACTGGGCTCCTTTAAAAACACTAGCCAGTCAGGCTAATGCTAGGAAGGCTAATGCCCAGTTTAGTACCAGACTCCAAGGTTCATCTGAACACCTCATGATTTTACAGCAGTAGAGGCTGAACACTGTCCACTGATATTACCCAAGCTCAAGTGAAATTGGGATACGGTCTCTTACCCCACTGGAAATGCTGGAGGCTGGCCGAAGGAAAATCCTGAAGAGCCAGAAGGCTGTGCCGGTGCTACTGCTGGTGCAGGAAGAGTTGCACCAAAAGTAAATACACCGGGGTTATTTGGGAAGTTGAAATTAGAAGTACTACTTCCAAACTGGAATACAGAACCTGGGGAGATGGGGTGGAAGCAGAAAGGAGTAAGAAAGTTGGCATTTGAATTCATCCTTCCCTGCAAAACCCTCTTTCTTTAATCAATTTGTTTACAAGTCACTCAAGAGGGAGGGGAGAGCAGTTCCAGGTTACTGCAGGAACAGCACATAGAAGAATTTATTCACTTCAATAGGGAATCATAAAGGGAGTCTTAAAGTAACACTGCTGGCACTCTGATAATGAATTGTATGCTGACTTCTGTCCCACCATTAACTTCATACCTGTGCATAATGAAGTTTATTTATTATAAAGTCTTATAGTATCGAATCATGTAGATCTATACTGAAGTAAACTTCCTTATGTTCATGCAGTCAACCTGGGGACCCCCTTTCATTTAATGTGCTAACACAGCACCTCATCTTAAAAAAGAATTCCTATCAAGGTAACTGATAAGCAAAAGATAATACAGGGAGATTTTTCTCTTTAAACTGCTACCTGATAAATGAGAAATTGAGTTATGTGGTGTGTCAGTTAATCTACTGATTAGTACAAAAATGTCAGTTACTTTTAAGAGGCTAAACTTCTGGAGGTAAAGCTTCTGAGAGGAAAAGAATACTTTTCCCTTTAAGTATTTAATTTGATGATATCAAATACATATATTCTGGTAGTGTGTTTTGTGAAAATTACTGGTGTAGAACAGGTCTTTCTTACACTTAAGTTATAAGGATTGTTCTCTGCCCCCTTCCCACAGTATTTTATATTTCATCACTAAAAAGGGCTTTATTTAAAGTTCTAACCCATAAATGCTTACAAGTAATTCTGACTTTATTTTTACACAACAAAGCCCCAATTCAAATACACTGCAAAAACCTATTAACTAAGAGCTACTCTAACAAATCCAAAAATTTTGCAGTGCTTCTGCCATTCTGATTTGTACAATATTACAGTTAATACTCCATGGTTTTTAACATCGTTTGATCACTAGACGTCTCAAGAAAAGAAACCCTGATATTTAGTCTGCTCAGTCTCTGGTGGAGAAGGCTCACTGTGAAGCTGGCACAGCTAGGGCACGTCCTCCAGTCAGGAGTGAGACTGACTTAACCGTGTACCCATTATTTGTATGGAGGGTAATTCTTGAATATGTGTGTAAAGCAGATGTCTTCTTTCTCCATGTAATTTAAGGTGCGCTTAATGAAAAAAAAAAAAAATCACCACCAAAACAAACAAACAAACAAAAAAACCAACAAAAAAACAACAAACTAAACAAAAACCAAACTACCTGTAATCTTTGACACCAAAAGGGAGGAGAAGGGTTGGAACTCACCAGCATTGGGGGTACCAGAGCCAAACCCTGGCTGTTGGGTCGCTTGCTGTCCAAAGACAGAGGGCTGGGTGCTGCTGGTCACTGAGCCGAAGGCAGGAGGAGCAGGCTGGGCACCAGCTGAAAACAGCGTTGTCGACAGTGATCCAAAACTTGGAGCACTGGGCTGGCTGGAGCCTTGGCTCTGGCCAAATGCTGGTGGTTGAGTGGTACCAAAGGCTGGGCCAGCAGCAGGCGCTGGAGGCCCGGAGCCAAATAGAAACGAAGAGGACGACCCTCGGGGAACAGAAGAGAAATATCAGTACACACAGCGGGGTTTCCCTCTGCAAGAATGAATCTAGAAGCAAAAGTCATAAAACCTCATCTTTTCCCAGTCTGGTAGCTGAACGCTCATCTGAATTTCAACCTAACGGCTGAAAATGGTTCAACCTATATAAAACAAATACTGCGTCAGCCGTAACAGGAAATTTTACCTTTTCTTGAAAATTATGTGAGAAACACCCTACTTATCAGTCAGACAAAATTAAATCTTCAACACGTTGGCTGTCTAGACTCTGGTTACTGCCCCAATGTTCTAAAAAAGGACTCCCACAAACAGTACATTTTAATTTGTATTTACTAAAAGCTGTTCATATCCCACACAGAGAACATTCATTCAAATTGCATTTTTTCAAATATGCAAAATATGCCTCCTGATTTATTAGGATCAGGACAACATGAATCTTTCCTGTCAGCAACTGCACCCCTCTCTGCCCAACTTCAGGGAGGCAGATCAAGCTTGCAGTGATCTCTCTGTACTCAATTTGTTTTAGCAGAGTAATTCTCTACATAACATCAACAGAGAACCAGCTCATTTGTTTTGCTGCTTCAGTTCTATACAACCAGCAGAAATAATGCAATGAAAATAGGTGACTGAAGAGTGAGTCTGAACACACACAGCAGACCAGCTACACAGATGGGGACATTCAAAACAGCACTACTTGTGCAACTGAAGCAGCCTTTGTGCAACAGGGAATACCCTCTGTTGCACTGTAACTTGGAATGCCTGACTCTTTTTTTCCAAGATGAAGAACAGATACACAGTAAAAGTTAATATAGGCTTGTGTGTTAAAAAAAACAACTACCAACCTTTGTGGAGATGTTTGAAAATATGGTGTCACTAATGAAATGACACTGAAAGTTACTGATTTGTAAGCTGGTTAAACTGATTTGCTGGTTGTTATAATTTAGGACTCTTTTCTCTCTGTTTCTGATACACAAAAGTGTGCAGATCTCATTTCTGTGAATGCCTAGGTTAAGCAATCAGATCAAACTGGATGAAGTCTCCTTGCAGGTTCAATCTTATTTCCCAACAAACTGCCAGGGTCGCCAGAATACAGACGATTGGGCACATTTAGTCTTGTGTCATACTGCTAATTCATGTAGTGAGGTAACGAACATAAAATGCCAAGAAACTTTTATAGATTCTTCTCTCTCCTCTAAATGTCTAGAAAATTAACAAATACTGGCAATAATGCTTATTAGAAACCAAATCTTAAGCAGCAGCAATTGCATGTAGAAGTACTGTGTTTATATATAGTTGTGAAGGAAGGATTTTGCAAATCTTGACATTATTTATAACAGTTGAGAGTTTGAAGTATGAAGTTGTAACTCCTTGATTTCTAATTGTAAGCACTAGATTGATAGTCAGAAGAAAGAAACTATCGTTCTTATGGTGAAAAGCTCCTATATAAATTGAGATCCAGTACAGGACTCACATAAAACAACTCTGCTGCCAATTCATTCTTAAACCGTATTTCCTAGACTGAAAAACTGAGCCCCAATTTATATTGTGGAATATAAATACTAGATATTTTTCTCTGCTTCCATGCATTTCGCCCACACCTTCTCTAAAATATAAAATATTAATGAAACAATACTTCCTTGGTCCACTACGTAATGGCAAAATGAGAAGAGCATCTATTTAAAAGGTACCTGTTGAACTTGATGTGGTTGTGGCTCCAAAGGTAAAGCCTGAACTTGGTGCATTGGTACTGCTGGACCCTGAACCAAAGAGAAACGAAGCAAGAGCTGGGCCAGTGCTGGAAGATGTTGCTGCTGGTTTGTTTTCTTGAGAGAAGCCAAATGACTGAGATGCTGCAGACTCAGCAGAATTGCCAAAAACAGAGCTGCTCACAGTGTTGCTGGGTTGTCCAAACACAAAGGGAGCGGGAACTGGCTGAGGATTTGAGGAAGAGATGGCACTGCCAAACACACTGCTGCTGTTGGCTGAAGTGATGGGTATGACTGTGCTGGAGGAACTTGAGCTCAAGAAGCTGAAGGATGGCTTTGCTGCTCCTTGATCTGAAATGAAGAACAGCACATAAAACACCACAGAAATGCCAAAGTACAGCTGATAGATTCCTGTTCAATCTCTATACAAAGAGCAATCCTGAATGACACCTAAACTACAATCCCAGCTACTGTTGCTTACATAAGATCCAGATTTCACGTGTTAATCACTGCCATCCACAATTAAGGAATGGAAGAATTGTGAAGAATACAGATACCACTGCAGTCAGGGCTTCACTGGTTACAAACACTAACACTAGGCACTGGCTGTTGTTACCTGAACTGGTATTAAGCATGACTCTTGAACTCTTCAAACAAAACCGTATTTCAGATCAACATCAATCGCCTGTAACAGTTTTATGGCTTTGCTCAATTGAGTACTGAAAAACATAGTGATTTGTATTTGTAGCTTGTTTGAAAATACAGCCCTGTGCCTAAAGCTTCAAGCCAAGCAAAACTTACCATCCTCCAGCCTAACTTCCAAGCTTAAATTCACTGTACTTAAGCACCTGCAAGACTTGTTTTTTAGGAGCAACAGAGAACAACCCTCCATTAAGAGCATTGTTAGAAAGCACTGAGTGGTTTTACACACTTAGAATAGAGCTGTCTTTTAAAGTCAGTCATTCTTTAGCTTTCCCTAAGATGCTGGCCTTCTTAATAATTTGTGAACATGTTTTCAATTTCCCACTATCTTTTTTGCCCAGCAGTTATGGCACCTTTTCATCTATGCCATTTTTAAGGGACTATACCATTCTTCAGAATGCTAGTTAAAATTTCTTTTCGCACAAGGTGCTTCATCAAATTTCCATAAATAAACCAAACCTCAGAACTTTACCTGGCAGGTAAAAAACCAAACAGTAAAAACCAACTCCAAAACCACTTCCTCACCCACTGAGACACCCATCTCCCCTCCCCCAAAGCCCACAATCTTCCAAATCCTGTCCATTCACTAGAAGTTCAACCTAAGAACACTGTGACTAAAAACAGTATAAACCTATATATATCTTTTATTCAGGGTTACTTACTGATGTCCTTTTCCGTATCATTTCACAAGTTAGAAACTAATTCTGTTCCCTAAAACACAGTTGTGCTAAGTCATGCAAATGGAATTTCAGAACTGGAATTTTTCCACACAGTGATCACCAGTGAAGAACTGTAATCATCAACTGCAGACTTGCAACAAATGAAAGGAACACAAAACCATGTAGTATCTATGAAATTATTTTTATACCTTTGTAGCAGTAGTGAACCAGCAGTACATCCTGCAGCATAGCTCCAAGTTCATGGGAATAAGATATTCCCCTCTCTTATCCCCTTTCACTATGAAAAACAACGCCAGTACAAGGCCTCTATACTGTACCATACTATAGATTTTATCAGCAGCTGTGCTCTCACCACTGAGACAATACAACTTCTGTGTTCATATGAGAAGCGATACAGGTTCCTTAAGGTGTGGCAATTCTTTTGCCTAAACCTAGTGTTAAAACTCATTAAAATCTAGGGAGGACTTGCTATGTACTATCTATATACCCACAGCCAGAACTAAAGACAGGCTGCAGGTAGTAATTAAGCCTTTGCCAAAGCTCTAGTGCATAAAAATATCGAATCCCATAGATTATGTCCAGTATGGCATCCAAGGAAGTATTTGATGGACACAAGCAGACAAGTGAAGAGAAAAGATGTTCCATCTACCTGAAGTACTGGTTTGCGCCCCAAATGCAAAAGACAGCTTTGTCTGATCGGTTTCCTTCTCCGATGGTTTGACAAAACTAAAATTGAATATAGGTTTTGATGTGCTCTCCTCTTTGGTATGCTCAGCCATCCCAGCTGAAAAGATAGGTTGTGCCTTTAACTCTTCATTGTCAGCTTTCTTTCCAAACACTAATGGAGCAGCAGAAGTGACTGAGTCCTGTTTCTCTTCTGTCCTTCCCAAAACAAACTGTGAGGCAGGCGCAGACTCCACACTGCCAAAAGAGAAATCTCCTCCCTTCGTTGAAAGAGTTTCATCCTTTTTCTCATCTGACTTCTTAAATGCAAGAGCAGGTGATGCTACCTCCTTTTCTGCCACAGTTCCAAAAGTGAAGCCACTGACTCCAGTTTTATTCTCACTGGTAGCTATAGAAGAAGTAGAACTTGTGCCAAAACCAAAGTCTCCCAAAACTGGTTCCTCTTTCTTTTCCTGCTGTCCCAGGCTCGCTGTCCCAAACTGAAATGCTGAAGGAGCCTGACTGCTTGTAGAAGGAAGTCCAAAGGTAAAACTGTTACTTTTACCTTCTTTTTTACTGTCTTCTGATTTAGAGTCTGAGGAAGAAACTCCAAATTTGAAGTCCCCTGAACCAGTAGGAAACTTAAAACCCCCAGTCACAGTGTTGGAGGATGCAGGTTCAGATGCAATGCCAAACTTGAAGCTCCCTTGTTCTCCAAATTTTAAATTTCCTGTGCTACCTAGCGTATGAGAGGATTCAGAGGAGGACAACTGGACACCGAATGTAAATGATGGCATTGCAGCATTTGTGGACACAGCAGGAGTACCAAAACCTGCAGAGACAAGTAATAATGTTAAGTTTGCAATGTATCAAGTAATACATGTAGGCTTTAGCTACATGGCTGGGATTCTAGTCCTGAATTTCCATTGTCAAAACTGTTAAAAAAAAAAAAAAAAACAAGACAACAAACAAATCACAAAACAAGTGAAAAAATGTCACACTTCCTCTCTACATACATCTTTTTGCTGTGGAATTCTATCCACCATGTGGCTTTGAAAACTATACTGCTAGCCTAGGCCATGCTTTCTCAACTCCACATGAACACCACATAAGCCTTGTAAAGAACAGCTATGTCATTAGCACAAGCTTTTCTCCAAAAGATGTAATCTTTTTCTGAGGAAAGGGTGTGGAAACATAGGCACATTACCTTACTTAAGCAATATTCCTAGAGGAAAAAGGAACAATTTTGCCATACCTCAAAGGAAAAATAATTGGACTTAAAAAACCCAACCCACCCCAAACACAAATGAAAAAATAATTTGCAGAATGCCCATCCTTGTTTTACTCATTAAGTATTACCTTTGAGCTCTGCTTTGGTGCCAGGCTTTGCACTTTCACAGGCTACACATTTTGTGGCTTCTGCTTTGTTTTGGACCAAGCAGACCTCACAATCCCAGCTTCCTTCAGGCTTCCTGAATTTGTCTAAATCCAGAAATCCTCCTGAAGGAGCAGAAAATGTAGAAACACTGCTACTGGTCACAGGCACTGAATTCCCTGAGAAATAAGCATGATAGTTAATCATCCTGCTTAAATGTAAAGTGAATATGAACTTTTTAATAAAATCTAAAATGTTCATTAAATTATGAAATTGACAAGTGTTAACAGTAAAAACCCTTCAAACTACAAGTTAATTTCAAACTCAATCCAAGAATGTAAATAACAGAAACGCCTAGATGGTTCTTTATAATCTATGTATGACTTTAAGCACAAATTAAACCAGTAATGTTTAAATGGCAACTGCAGGTCATACAATACAGTAATATAACCCGTTTCAGATGTAAATTAAAGGTACTGTACTCAACTAAAACTACTAAAAGAATTTCCGGTGCCATGAGTAACCCAGTCAAAGTCAGAACCACTCAAGTTCACAATCACTGTCATGTGATCTGCAGCTGAAAATTTACCATAACGATTCATCGCCAAATCCTAATGACAGACATGTTGAAAACTACATTGTGACAAAAAAACCCCAAAAACAAACAAACAAGGGAAACTCAAAGCCTCCAAGTCCACAACTCTGTGCTCAGTACAAGCTACACTGTCTTCAACAACAGCAGAAATCTTCATAAAAAGGCCCAAAAGACAACACTTGCCTTCTGATTTTTCTCCCTGGTAAAGGAAGAGATGTGACTTGATGCTGCACCTGAACAGAAAACTTCAGCTCTGCAAGTATGAGGACTGAAGTGGACATCCAGAAGGCACAGAAGGATCACATAATTGTCACGTTCCCCTACAGTTTTAAACCACTGTGGCATTTAAGAGAGAGGCAGAAGATAATGTCTCCAATTCAAAAATTCTCTTCCTCAGCACATCCAGAACATGTTTGTCCTCCCATTTTACTTGGCTCACTCTTCCCCTTGGCAGACGTGCAATTCTTTGTACCATGATGGTCATGGCAAACCTCTCACATTTCCAATATTCCTCCTTACAATGGCTACAGTCTCAGACAAAAGTGTCAGCTGATCACTCTGAGGCTGAAAGAACAACCTCCCTCTGAAATGCATTATCGTATCTGAAGAAATTACATTCTTAGCGTACAGAATGATTACAAAAGCACAATCTAGTCTATCTTGGATTTTTCTTACCCCTCCCAAGATATATTTACAAATGTGTTTTTTGATAGTATAGTATATTAAATTTTGTTAAAAACCAATGAAAATTAACACAAAAATATTTTTTGTGTTTTAAAAACAATACTCGCACTCAAAACAAAACGCAGCACTGCACCGAAGGAGGCACCCACCTCCCCCGGCTCTGGAAGGACCATGACCTTCCAGAATAAGGTCACCCATGTCCTCAAACAGTACCTACCACCAGTCTCCATAGCTGAACATACAAGCTTTGTTTTAGCTTAACGTGACTAAAGACTACACTGTCTTGAAATCTGGCTTCATACCTCAGCTCAATTACACAGAAATGCTGAGTGGAGACATTTTTGGCTAGGTTCTGCAAGTGCCATTTCTACTTACGTTTTATAACAGAAAAAAACCTAGTAATTTTTAACTCTTTTTATGGAGTTCACATTTTTCCCCAATATTTTAAGTAAATCAGTTTTCAGTTAGTAAGGGCATCCAGTTTAGTCATCTTTCCTCACCAGCCACAAAGCAGGACATATTTGCTTCAGTTCAGCTGGGTACGAATACATTTCAAAATCAGTTTAATTCACATGACAGACTGGCATCTGGGCTGAGACCTCAAAACTGCCTGTAACCGTTCCTGCAGACAGGCACTAATCCATCCTGTATGGCATACTGCCATGCTGCTGAAAATATTTGTTACACGCAATGTAGTTTAGTCTGTAAAGAACACACAGAAGCTGAGATTGAAACGATAGACAAGAGAAGTACACACCTGGTTTCTCAGACTCACAAGCTACACATTTGCTGTCTTCTGCCTTATTTAATACAAGACACACTGCACAGTCCCAAGAGCCTTTTGGCTTCTTAAATTTGTCTCCAAATCCCAGAGTGACTGTTGTGTCAATGCTGCTGGAGGATGTCACTGTCACTGAGCTGTCTGTGGCCACCGGCAATGTCAGAGCAGGCATTACTCCTGTTCCAGGCTTTGGTGTCTCACAGGCTATACATTTTGTAGCTTCAGGTCTGTTCTGGACCAGACAGGTATCACAATCCCATGTGTTGGGTGCTGTTTTAAATTTGTCTTCAAAACCCAATGTCCCAGCTGCAGGGACTGCTGCCTTTGAGGTGACACACTGACAGGAGCTTATTGTCTGTTTCATACTCTCCACTGTTGACACTTTAGCAGCTTGACATGTTACACATTTGACATCTGTAGGTTTGTTTTGCAGACACGGGTCACGTGTGTCAGACTGCCAAAACGAGGACGCTTGTTTAGAACTGTCTTTGCCTGCAGAAAAACTACTTATCGCAGGCCTTGTATACACCACTGTGCTTGTAACAGGCTGTGCAGATATAGAGGAGTGTGTTTTCTCAGATGTAAAGCCTAGAAAAGAAACAAACAGGAAGAGATCTTACTGATTAAGTGCTATTCTTGCTATATGCCAGTTACTAATCAGCATAAATTTAAACCAAGTGTCAATGGTTACAACTATACATTCCTATTAACTTCAAGAGGAAGTCCCTAGAAATCTTATCCCAAGGGATGAAGTTTCATATGCTGCACAGGGACACAACAGAACATTTGTTCAAAGCTTCATTTAATGCCTCATTTCCAAAAAAGTTTTAAATACAAATCTTCACTGGTAGATACATGTGTGAACAAAAGGTACTGAAAGCTGACTGCCCATCACGGACTAGAAATAATCCAATTTCATTTTAAGACACCATGCCCAGCTGAATCAAATTTCTAAAGCTATTTCTGCCATAGTAGAAGACTCACATCTACTTTACTAGCTGTACAGTAGTTAGTACTTGGAGCAGAAATACCATCCACATGGTGTTTCCCCACAGATACTGAATATTAATTAATAAAAATTAAGACAATAGAACAATTGCTATGTATTCTCTTTGTGCAAAACGCTCTGGACACAGGCCGATTTCTTATTTAAAGGTGCCAGTTTTAACAGAAAACAAGAACCACCAATATGGAAATGCTAAAGAAAACGCTACAGCAGTGCATTAACCATGACACAAAGTGGATTTTTTAGTTGTTGTGTTTTGTGTTTATTTTTTTTAAATCAGTGTAGATATATGCCAGGGTATTTTTTGCAATATCTTGTAAAAAGGATTTCATTATCTCACCAGGGCTTTTTAGAATGTCTAACACACTTCCTTCCTTCAAGACCTTCGCAGGTTTAGAGAGACCATCGTATTCTTCTTTTTCTTCCTTCTTATTGCTGTTGCTGTTTACAGTAGTGGTATCTTTAAAAACAAAACATAAAACTCCTTTCACAAAAAAATCCACTTAAAACATATGCATACTTGCTAGAAACAACAAATTCAAACTTTCATGCTTCTTACAGAAGAATCTTCAAAGTTCTACCGTGTTTACAGCAGTTTATAATTACAATTTGGTAAAAAGCAGATCTGTCTCAGAAAACACACTTTGCCTGGAATTCCTAATATGCTCAGAAAGGACAGATTTACTACTTAATATACGAAAAAGCTAACATGCTCAGAAAGGACAGATTTACTATTTAATATACAAAAAAAGAAAGTTAGCATTTCAGGTCTGAAATGATAACATTTCTGTTACCTAGAGTAAGTAAGGATGGTGTATCGCTGGATCCAGAAAGCTCTGCTGACTTTACAACAGGAACACTAAATGTAAACCCAATCTGCTATGAAAAAGAGAGACTTTTCAGACTCTGAAACTAAACAAACTTTAATCAAATTTCAAACACAAATAAAAATCCAAAATCCAGTCTTCAAATGTTTGGTATGCATGCTGGATGACACATTTTAAAGCCAGAAACCTATATATTCATTTCCCCATTATCAGGGACAATTCTGCTTTATTCTGCAATATTCTATTAAAGGCTTGAGAAAAGGATGAGCTTTATTTATTTTACTTACAGACAACGGAGGTAGCACTTCCGCCTCAGTAGATTTTACAATTGGAGATGAAAATCTGAACACAGGACTGCCAACATTACTTGCTGGTTGTACCTGTATTTTCAAAAGAATTAAGGTTTCTATCTAGAAGAAAAACAACCTGGTGAAACAACAGCAGGTACGTGAACTCACTGCCTAACAGATGTTCTGCAGTAAAGTTGGGAAATCCAATGTTCAATATTTATTTCTAACCCACAGGTAAGAATTATCATAAAATAAAATGAAGCTTGAGAGTAAGCATGTAGTACAGGATCATCAAAAACAAATCCCACGAACAAAGAGAAAAACTGAGATGCCACTTAGATCTAAATATATGGAAAAGCAGACCAGGCAGCTTAAGAACCTTAAACTAACTCAACTCAATTGTAGTCAGAGCTTCAGCAAGTGTCTCAACATGTTAAAGAAAGTAACTGCTTAAAAGTACAAATATGTTTCAAGTACTCTGGAACAACTGAATCTTTATTTTAGTGCAATAATATTCCAATTATTGCACCCTAGGCTCATAATCTACACTAGGCTTATATGACCATTAATGCTACCTCTAATTTAGTAACTTAAATTGGCATAAAATCCTGACACTTTCCATAGCATTTGAAGCAGGTACATAGTTATGTTAACCATAAGTTTGCAATGTATAAAGTGGATGGAGGCAGAGTCAAAAACTTTGCCTCCTTTCACCTCCAAATTGGAATTTAGATATAAATTCCAATTTATATAGGATATAAAGTAAGGAGGATATAAACTGATGTTGGTTAGATTCACAAGCACCATGGAAGAAGTTAACATGCAACAAAGCAGACGTATACTCATTCTACAAATGTATTCACAATATACAACAAAGATTTACCTTGTTCATCACTGCTGTTGAAACAGTGCTTGGTGATGATGAGACAGTACTACTGGCAAGAAAACTAAAGTTGAATGAAGGCAGCGATGCAGTACTGATGGGTAGGGGTACTTTCGGTAGTACTGGTTCTTCCACCTCCTAGGTATAAATTTTAATTGTTGTAAATTTTAATTTTTCCTCTTTCTTTAAAAAAAGTGGTAAATTTTAGTTATTCTCTTTTACAAGACTTACTACTTTTCTACCCTGTCCAATCCTTAATTTCTTAAGTTAAATATAACAGAGACATCGATAGATTAAGACAAATCAAATTTTTAAATGCAATCCCAACCTCCACACCTCAGTCTGCTGGGGATTTTAATTTACAGTAGGTCTGTTTCCATTTGTATTATGGAACCATTCTCCAGCATTTACTAGTTCTTCATTTTGCATCAGCCAGAAGACCAATTCAAAATTTTTGCATTTATGAACCAGTAGTAGGCAGCTACCATAACATTCAGTCAGAAAAATACCCTTTGGGATAGTCATGACCATAGTTTTATTAAATGGACGTTTTCCATTAAAACTAGAAAAATCCTTCTCACAATTAATTTGATTAAGTGTCAAAATTTATGAATGATCATTAGCAAAACATTTGTCTTCTGCTTCAGACTCTTGACCTGTACCTTTCCACATGAATTAAATATGAAATAACAAACTAAATAAATTTGGTTTATTTACTTGGCACTTGTTTCAAACTTCATTCCTTTATAAAAAACTCTACAGACCACCAAAATTCATTCATTTAGCTGCTAATGAGAAACTTCACAGTATGAAGCATCTCAAAGATAGTATGACTAAAGATTTTAAAAATATAAAACCAAAGTTGAGGCATTTAAAGAGATAAATAAATTGGAGCCTGACCTGAAAACCACAGCAAACTCACAAAACTGAAGTGACGTTATTATAAATTACTACAAGGCAATAAAACTTGTATACTTAGCTAGTTACTTCAATAATCTCAGTAAGAGCAATTAACCTGAGTCCCTTACCTCTTGTTCTTGTCCAGGTTTTGATATATAGTGTACTCCTCTTTCCCTTCTCATCTTGCCACCACCACCCACTCCTGAAGACAGACCATTGGATGCAGGAGTACCAAATTTTGGGTAGGTCAAATTGCTGGCAAAGAATAACAAAGAATGAGGAAGGGGGAAAAAAAAAAATCAAAAAGGAAAAATAAAAGAGTCAACAGAGGTCAACTAACTGTTTCAAGTTATTTATAGTTACTATTAGTTTTAGAACTGACACCTTCTAATTGGAATCAGAAAAACACATTTCACCAATTGCTAAATGCTGTTAAATATCTGATGTTCTAAGCAGAAAAAGCTGCATTAATAAGAGCAGCAATGAGAAGGACATACATGAGACACAGTCACAACATCCATAAAGGAATGATGACTAAGCCAGAAGACCTGAAACAGAAGAACTGATTTATACTGTTATTTTCTGATGTTCCCTTTTAATAGTCTAGACAGTGGAAATTTCAACTGCCAGTTCTCTGATTCTGTGATGAGCGTGTATCTCTGTGGGAATCTAAAAGAACAACTAAAAATATATATGAGGAGAGAGAGAGCTGGGGGGAGAGGGAGAACGTGTGCGCATGCACATGAAATGTTGCCAACAGCTCTTATGGAATAAAGAGGCTTAAACTTGTGGGGCAAGACAACACAGCAAAAACTTCAGAAGCAGCTCTGGTTTTCCTGGGGCCATCAGCAGAAGCAGCAGAGGTGTTTGGGTGTGCCAACATTCCAGAAGTCTTTTCAGACATGAATACTGATTCCTTTTGTAAGGCACACAAAGGCATTTCTCTGTTCACTACAGAAGCCTAGATGCAATCCAGAAAGATTTCCTAATCCAAGTGGGAAGGGAAA
This sequence comes from Pedionomus torquatus, assembly GCA_013398155.1. NCBI lineage: Eukaryota > Metazoa > Chordata > Aves > Charadriiformes > Pedionomidae > Pedionomus > Pedionomus torquatus. Next base: position 27,751 of record VZRU01016641.1, on the reverse strand, counting down.
AGAAAAAGACCACCCCCACCCCAAAACCCTCAAATGAATAAAAACACCCCCCAAAAAAAAACTCACACCACACCCCGACACAAAAGTCAACTAGTGAATAACAACAATAAAAAAAGCAGCATAGCATCAAAATCAAGTATCCTTGGAAGAAATTACCATATCAAAGCTTATCCAGCAGCCAGGCAGTCAGTTATTACAAAAAGTACATTTGTTCACACTGGTAGTCGCCCGGTCAAGTTTCCAGAAGACAGAGGAAGAGAATCGTCTAAACTTGTCAGACACTTGCAAACAGTCTGCTTAGCACTGTAACCACTGAGAGGATGCCAGATCCTTAAGGCTGTATGTTCAAACTTTTCTCTAATCTCTAATATAAACTGACAATCAATTCAAATTCTGAAAAAAAGTCTTATGTCAAAATGGAGCTGTATCCAGACAATTACAGGTTGCCTGTAATAACCCATATTCCTGATTTCTGTTGACACTTGTCAGCTAAGAGGCAAAGACAAGTTATCTGCACAAAGGGACTCTGGCCAGCTCGCCATATTAGTGTTAAGCTTCTGCTCCAGAATATGGCATCCAACAGACTTTGGCTTTATAACAGAATTTTTTTTTTAAAAAGAACCATCTACTCTACAGAAAAAAGCAGACCATAGCAGCAAAACTGCTATTTTCTGGATCTCCTTTCCACATGCAGGAGAAGAAAGAAGTTCTACTAAAGAAAACTTGGAACAGTTTGAAAACCCACAACTGAAATGTAACATCTGTTAGCACCTATGCCAAAAACCTTAGAGCCAACTTTTACAGTCCTGAAAAGGTAGGCTGTGAAGACAAGCTACTAGACAAGGGCTGGTTTGGGGGTTTGGCTTGCAAGCCAAAGAATGCCCATGGCAACTTAAGAATTGCTTGGAAGATGAACAGAGAGACAACAAAATACAATTCCCCATATTTGAAAAGAACACTGTTCTTTGAAACGCACGAATTCTCCAAAAAAGGGATCCTCTGAATGTGAAGTGCCTTAATTCAAGCACTACCCAAAAGACTAGCTGCCCAGAAGGGAGAGCCATCAATATTATCTGGAGGTGAAGTCATTTCCACCTAAACCAAGCAAGCGGCGTAACACAAGACAATCCCCTCAAGAAGAAATAAAATTATTAACTCCCCTGGAATATTGTGTTTCAGAGACGAGTTGACATTGGGCCTCAGATGATTCTAAAGGGCTCTTGTTTTTTCATGCAAACTCACAGAGCAGATATGTGACTTCTCCACGAAAGAAGCGTTCAAAAAATTATCTTCCTCCATATTCTTGATTCTTCTTAAAAAAATTAAAACCATACTGCACTCCTGAACTGTAAGCCACTTCACCTTATAAAGAACCTTTCAGGAAGAGTAATTCCTTTAAGATAAAGCTCGCAGACTCCAAGCAATTAAAACTTGCTTGGAGTTGAAACTAATTCAACTAAAGTTCAACTAAAGAGTTGAAACTAATACTTGGGGCCCTAATGAACATCAAGATGCAAAAAATGGTAAAACTCTCTCAGAATACAATTTTTCACTACCTTTTTCATTCCATAATTATTGAGAACTGTTACTGTCCTTCCAAAACAAGACAGATACGCAGAATGTAGTCACAAAAGGAGGGAGCTTTCTTCTTTCAAGTGTTTTAAATTAATAGATTTGTCATACCTTTCAGATGGTTTTACTCGCTGTTCTGCAGGAAAATTCTCTCTCATGCCCTGCAAGTAAAGTTTAATATATTTAAAGATTTATATAAATGCATTTATATACTATACACAAAGCAAAGGCAAACAAGCACTCACATTTTCTGTTGGGTTATTTATTTATACCCTTAAATATACCTTGTCTCCTTAACTTGTTGCCTAACTGCTATGACTATCCACTTGGATCCCTGGCATAAAAAGCCCATAGATTTAACATCTGGTCATTTTTACATTCAGATTGATACTGAAATCTTCGGTAGCTTTTTTGTTTTTGAAACAGACACCAATCAGACACAGTTCTTTTAAGGAAAGCTTATCAGGGACTGCTTCTACACCAAAATGACCAGAATGGGTAATAAAGCTTGTTGCAAGAAGTCTCACTTGGAGCCTGCATCTCACCTGAAAGAGTTTATATTCAACATCAGCAATAGCTTTGTGTACAAGAACATATGAAAAGCAAAATGCTGTTTCTGTATTTTAACATTTTTTTACTGAGAACAGTCTGATGCAATAGCACATCATTGTGTTCTGAAAATAACCACCAGTCACTTACTGTTCCAAAAATAATTAAATCCATAAAACCTCAAAGCATCTCTTTCCCAAATGTTCCCAATCTCTTCTTACCTCAAACATACTACCAATACTCATTGCCAAGAAAGAGCACCTTAGTAGAATAATTGGTTAGAGACATTCCAAGCTTGCAAAAAGCAGGCAGATAAGGACCAGAAAAATTACTTACTTTGTGCTTTGTATCTACCCTCAGTTGAGTTTTACTGGAATCAGTAGCTGGAGTCAGAGATGGTTTAAAATACTGGGTCCGACTCACTGACAGAGAGATTGCCTTTGGTGTCACAAGTTTCTGGACAGGTGGGTGCTGCGATTCCATCTTTGAAAAGGAAGCATCAATCAATTTATCCTTGAACCCACCCAAATTACCACAGCACTTACTGATGAAAAAAGTAACAGAACTATAAGCCTCCCATCAGTCCCAGCACCCGGTGAAAATGATCTGAAAGTGCTGAAAGCATTTAACTTGCAAGGGAAATCACCAGAATACCAGTTATGAAATCCAAAAAGCTAAAGAGGTAGCCAAAGTCTGACTGAATCCTACTTCAAAATTTGGCAGTTAACTTCATAGACAAAATAACTCATGTTAATAGTATCAAAATAACTCGTTACTATAATATGCTCCCATTTTTTCCTCTCCTCTGCCCACATTGTGATGTCTTTTTTACTGGTTTAACACTTTGAATGTTAAGTTAGTGGATTAAGCAGCTAATTTTACAGGCTTCCACATTTCATTTTTCCTACATTTTCCTCCTTTTAACTATATATTTTAAAAAAAAGTTAAAAAAATTGTACAGTAATCTTTAAATGGTCTCATTCATTAAAATATGTTCCAATGTTTTAGATTTGCATTAGATGCCCTTAAAAGTACTGGTTTGGCTTTTCTTGTCAAAGTATTTTCACAGAAAGGAGTTCATTTTTAACAGAAAGTACTATACATTCTGCAACAATAACTGAATTGTGAAACAAGACACTAAAATGCTACAAGAATTACCAAAGGTTCCATATCTGCAGTCTTAAGGAAAGCAGAAGAATCAGAGAGTTCGGATGTATGCTATTATTTCTATCAACGGAAAACTACAGTTCCAATACAGCTTTAATTTCACAGTATCTCCCAACTCTTATTACTAAGATTCATGTTGTACTATCTATAAAATGAATAAAAGTTCTAAAAATTACTATTCTGATTTTGAACTCTTGAGTAAAATGTGTTTTATTTAACTTCACATACTCATTTTGCGTGAAGGATGTTTTGCTGCTTTTTTAAAAGGTAAACAGAATAGAATTGGAATAGAATAGTTGAGTTGGAAGGGACCTACAACAATCACCTAGTCCAACCACCTGACCACTTCAGGGCTGACCAAAAGATAAAACATGGTATTATGGGCATTGTCCAGATGCCTCTTAAAACACTGACACGCTTGGGGCATCAAACACCTCTCTAGAAAGCATGTTCCAGTGTTTGACGACCCTGTCAGTAAAGAATCAACAGAATCATAGAATGGTTTAGGTTGGAAGGCATCTTAAAAATCATCAAGTTCCAACCTCCCTAACATGGGCAGGGACACCTCCCACTTGACCAGGTTGCACAAAGCCCCATCCAGCCTGGTCTTGAACATTTCCAGGGATAGGGCATCCATAACTTCCCTGGGCAACCTGTTCCAGTGCCTCACCATCCTCGCAGTCAAGAATTTCTTCCCGATATATAATCTAAATTTATCCTCTTCCAGTTTCAAGCTCTTAACCCTCATTCTGTGTCTACATGCCCTTGTAAAAAGTCCCTCTCCAGCTTTCTTCTAGACCTCCTTGCAGGTACTGGAAGGCCACTACAAGGTCTCCTCAGAGCCTTCTCTTCTCCAGGCTGAACAACCTCAACTATCTCAGCCTGTCTCCATAGGACAGATGCTACAGTACTCTGATCATTGTCATGGCCCTCTTTCAAACTCACTCCAACAGATCTATGTCCTTCTTATGTCACCCCTTGTCCAACTGCATCAGGCCCAGCTAAAAAGTCTGTTCCTAACTTTCTTCTAAGCACCACTGAAAGACCGTGATAAGGTCTCCCCAGAGCTTTCTCTTCTCCACACTAAATAACCCAACTCTCTCATCCTGTCTTCTAGCAGAGGTGTTCCATCCCTCTTTAACATTTTTGTGGCCCTCTTCTGAACCAGTCCAACAGGTCTTTCCTGCAGTAAGGGCTCCAGAGCTGGACACAGCATGCCAGGTGGGGTCTCACTAGAGCAGAGGGGAACAATCACCTCCCACAGCCTGCTGACCACATTTCTTGTCACAGCCCAGGATGCAGTAGGCTGTCTGGGCTGTGAGTGCACATTGCTGGCTCATGCTCAGCTTTTCATCCACCAGTACCTTTCTCAGTGGTGCTGCTCTCAATCCCTTCATCTCCAACCCTATATTGATACCAGGGGTTGCCCTGACCTAGGTGCAGAACCTTGCACTTGGCCTTGCTGAACCTCACGAGGTTTACATGGGCCCACTTCTTGAGCTTGTCCAGGTCCCTCTCAATGGCATCCTGTCCCTCAGGCCTGTCAACCACACCACTCAGCTTGTTGTCATCTGCAAAAGTGCTGAGGGCACACTCAATCCCACTGTCTATGTTACTGGTGAATATCTGGCATTTGTTCTTGTTCGATTTCATGCCATTGACAATTACCCAATGCTCCAGTTTATCTAGATCTCTCTTCAAGGCCACTTGTCCCTCAAGAGAGTCAACAGCACCTCTCAGTTTTATATTATCAGTAAACTCACTAAGGGTGCATTTAACTCCTGCATCCAGACTGTTGAAAAATATAATTCAATAGGACTGGCCCTAGCATTGAGCCCTGAGGATCACCACTGGTAACCAGTAGCCAGACAGATGTAGCCCCATTCACTACAAGCCTTTGTGCCCTGCTGTTCAGCCTGTTCTTCACCCAGTGCACCATGAACCTGCTCATCCCACAGTTGGACAAGTTATGTGGAAGGATACTGTGAGGGACAGTATCAAAATCCAGAAAACTACATCTACCACCTTCTTTTCACCCACTTGGCAGGTGACACTATTGTAGAAGGGTATCAAATTAGCTAGACAGGAATGTACAATGGAAAAAAAAAACAACTCACACAGATATTTCCTACACTAAGAACTATTCTGTCGGGTATAGATCCTTGAAATAAAAAAATTGCAACAAAAAATACCTGCAAAAGTTTTGTCTGAGTGCTCAAGCATTCTGTCAAACAAATGTTTGGCTTTAGCAGGAAAACACACAACCCTCTTCTTCGCACATACAACCCCCTCCTCCCCTTGTCATCAAGGGCTATCCATCCCCTGCCAAACCTTATGAATTCTAGTATTACGAAGAGACAATTTCTCTGCTTTTACCCAGTGACAGCTGTGTGCAGCATTCACTTTCTGACTGACATCAGGCTCTGCACTGTAAATCTGGCAGATCTTTCTTAATGCCTCATCACAGGTGTAGTTCCACAATTTAATTGAGAATCCATACCAGCTTTATTTTCAATTATTTGGATAATATTTATGGTAAAGAAATTATATACCTACTTTTCAACATTCCTGTAATTTAGCATATGGCAAAAGATAGCAAAGGAAATCCAACATGTTTGTATATTCTGGATTGACTGTAAAATTAATTATATTTCCAATCAAGGAATTAGCATAGAAACTTCTTGAAACATTCTGTCCTTTTTCTCATTAAAACAGCAGATGAAAAGTTTGCATGGAAGAAAAAACACACTGTTGTTCCTTTGATTGCCTGATCTTAAAGTGGCCTTTTGAGAGTTTTACATTCAATAAACTCCATGATAGCCCTAATTAAAATTATTAAAAAACATAATTAGTTTTGGGGTTTTTGATAAATAAGAAGGAAATAATGATTTACCACAGCATTATCACCAATTCAGTGCTACCTCCAAATAGGAATTTAGGAACACCGGGTTATAGAAGTGACAACATTTAATGATTTTCCTTCTCCTTCCTTTGAGCAGTGATAAAAAATGTATTATTTTTCCACTCAAAATGAAATCCGCACAAGGTCTGTGTGATCACTCAATCAGACTTATCCTATTTCTGATCATTTCTGCAAGAGAAAACTTTCCAAAACACAAAGATTAACATGCAACTTAACCCCAACTTGTGGAACAAGATAAAATTACTGTGTTCTAGATAAGTTTTTCTTGATTGACAAACCAAGACACCACCACATAAAGATAATATAATTCTTAACCTGAGTAATCTTCACAGTCCTGCATCTAGTGTGGGTAGAAAAGATATTTTTTGCAATTTCCACATAGCCAATGTGATGTCAATGTTAATTTGATGTCAATGTTAATTTGAATTCATGTATATGCTGTTACTGAGCTTTATGACATTTCTTTTAATAGCTATGAAGCATAGAATGTTATCTATCAGCTTAAGATGTTACAGGTTCTTACCTGTTTTTGCTTGGACTGGAAGTTAGTAATATTCAGTACACCCCTGTCCACAGGCTAAGGGGAAGAAAATATTAGAGGATTATTTTTTTCCTGAGAGGTCCATGCAACAAAAATGTAGGGGTTTTATGATCAACTTACAGAAGACAGCGGACTAGAAACAGAAGACGGAATCCTTTTAGCATCCTGTTGAAAAAACAGTACAAAAAGAAAAATAAAATCAAGCAGACTACATAAGGAGGATCTTCATCCTATGTTTTTCAAATGCATGAAATGCAACATTAAATTTGCCATTTACCGCCAAAGGACTTGACATCTTCTCCAATGACTGCAAGATGCGCCGTGCTGTGGAACTTGTCACACCATAGGACTGCACACTTGCTTGTTTAGCTTTCATTTGTCTTCTTACTGGGGGCTGAAAATGAGCATTGCAAACGTTATGATGCTTGATTTTGTTTTAAACTTATATTTTGTGCCCTATAGCTACACTGATGACATAACCAATACTCGTATAATGGCAGAGAAAATGGACATTCAAGCTACGAAGAAGAAAATGTACTTTGCTGACTCTGCAGAGTTTAAGTGGGATCCCACACATCTTGCATGCAGGACAAAACAGGAAAAGAAACACTTAAATTTAAAAAATTATAAAAGGGAAGACGTTAGGCCTGTAGAGTCTCTGAAGAAGTGATCAGGAAAACAGAACTAAAGCAAGGCTTGTGCTGCAGAAAATACTTTCAAGTAACAAAACATCTCAAGGTTTCATAATGGTGTAAGTGCTACCATCTTAAAACTAACATACACAATCCTCATCAGGAATTTCTAGTTTTACTTCTGTCATTTCCTCCCTTTCCCCAAGATTACAGTTGACTGCAGACTTTTTTTACTCTGGTTAAAAAGATAAAGATCTGATTTGAACTGTAACAGATCTAAACATATTACATTGAGAAAGTAAACTGCTTTATTTGCATCACATGACTTTGAATTAATTTTAAAAAAAACTTTTGATGTCACTTTTTTTTTTCTTTTATTATGTTCAACCCTTCACATAACCACATCATGCTTATCACACTGCTATGTGAAGACAGGAAGCCAACCATACAGCATGTAAAAAACACAAGGGAGACTCGCTGTAATTTACAAGCTGGTTTCTCATTTAAAAGCCTAGCATTTTGGTTCCTCTTTTCACTATAATCCACATTTGTTTTGTAAAAACTAAAAATAGCTGATCAAACCAGGGCTCCTAGCTTACAGGAGGTTTTGAGTGTTCTGAAGTTTGATTTAATGCCAAGTCAGAATAAACCACAAGTTTTCAAGGTTTCCCCTAAATCAGGAGCTTGTAGGAACCTTGTTCAATGGTAGAAAGGGACTGACAGAATAGGTCCAGCAAACTCTTATTTCCAGTTCTTTTTTTAAATAAAGGTCAATTTGATTTAAACACATTCCAACCCAACCAGAATTTATCGGCTGCCTTTTAGATTCAACTCTAGTTACTGAGAGTTGTAACCAATTTTAATTTCCTGGTTCATTTTAAAACATGAGGAACTCCTGGGGACAAGCAATTCTTTTTGAGAGCTACCTGAATGATATTAAAATAGAAAGTATTTTACTGTTTATCTTGAGATTGCATTTAGAACTGCATGCCTCCCTCTAGGTAACAGAAGAGCAAAGGATCAACAAAGTTGCCTTTTAGAAACTACTACAGTAAAGAGTGCACTGTTTTATACAATACATTAAATAGCATGAGTGTAGGCATGCTTGCCTAAGATCTATAGACAAGTTATCAGGCAGGTAGCTTTGCTACTTATAAACACAAGTTTTCAAAGTTATGCCATCATTTTTTAAATATATATATTCTATTAACATTATACAGTAAGAGGCAAGCAATGGCAGAAAATGGAATTTTTTGAAAGACCTAACAAGAATGGAAATCAAACATCAAGCCAGAACCTAAGATGCTACTGTCATTCTTGTGCATTATGACAACATAAAATGTTAAAAAAGAGTTTAAACAGAAATTGTTCTTTTCCACTGTTGTAGGCTGAGAAGGCAAAACAGGAATTCTCGCCACATTTCCAGGTCCCTGCTCACAGCTCTTTTGGCAGTGTTACACATTCTGTATTTAAGTTACATTTTTCCTCACACTGCACTGCTTTTCTCATACCTGATAAGGAGCAATTCGTGCTTTTGTCTCCCTTGCTGCTGCAGCTGCACCACCATAAGTGGTCTTTCCAGGGTAAAATGGAGAATCCCCAAGCTGACTTGTCTTAAAGACAGAAATGTTTCCAAGTGACTACAGAAAAGTATTATGATAAGTGGTTAGTAAAATGGCTACACATTTGAATTTATTAAAATTAGTACTATGTAGTACTTACAGGGGAAGGAGATCCAAAAGCAGATAAATTGAATGCAGGTTTTTTAGAGCTAGTTGCAGGATGCTGTGAGAGTGAATGAGATCTTTCAGCCTCTGTGGACCAGAGCAGTGGCGCTGAAGTATTTTTTGAAACTGTGATATCTGCCAAAAAGAGACACACTATACGTAAATGCCTTGTACATACAAAGAACTTTAATACTAAGATCACACTAACCCCAGAGTTCCTTAACACAGAAAACTAAGTCCTACAGAATGAAAAAGTCCCCTAACACTCATTTCTCCAGCCCTCTAACCTTCAGAGTTCTTCAGACAGATCAACTTCACATATGGTATAAAAATTAAGTATCAACCCCAAACTTGAAATCTGTTCACAGAACTGCAAATACATTACCTTTCTCTACTCCTTCCAAAGCATGTGCAAGTTAATAGTGTGCTTTCAATACAGGACAATATTATTTTTTCTTCTTTCATGGTAAAATAAAACAAACTATAAACACTAATGCATCTATAATGATACAAACTTTTTCCTATGTGGGTAAAGGGTTAGAGGCCAGCATAGGTCAGAAATACAGAAGTTTTAAACCTGAAGAAGTCCCCAACGACTGAACTAAAAGAGCTAATAACCTATTTTCCATGTATGTTTTATGGAGAAACACCAGATGGCTCTGATAAACTCAGGTTATATTGCTATAACCTGGCAACATCTACTCTGAATTGTAAAAATATGTTCTCCAGAGAGCTTGCCGAGCACGCTTCCATGCCTGTTTATAGGGGGGGACTAGAAAAAGCTGCAAACCTGCTGCTTGCCCTTTCTTAGTGAGATCACCTACATCCCTATCTACATGAATAAAACGTTTTGGCTTTTTGTTGGTTTTTTTAGTTTTTTTTTCCCCACTTTAAAACAGTGTACATTCCCTGCTGAATTCAGCCAAAGACAGCAGTATTAACAACTGCTGCCTTCTACCAAGAAAAGCCAAAAAAGTATCCCAAAACTTGTTCAAGTCAGAACAGTTTCTTTATTGACTGCTGATGAAAACACAGGAAAACATCTTGTGCTTCTATCTGTTGCCTGCATTTATTGACACCTAAACAGCTGTCAGTTAGATATTCTGAGTCACACTTCCTTCTAGGCAATCATTGTAGATGTCAAGCTACCGAGAGTAATCTCCAGTTCCTTACTATCCCAGGTCAACACTTACATATAACCTATAGCTAAAAGTGTATTTATCAGCACCAAATCTTTGTTACATCTCAGTCTCAAATGTATTCCAGCACAGTTATATTTAAAAAATGACGGGATTATATACTTCTAAAATATTAAAAATTAAATTTAATTTTAAGATCCAAAGTTTACATTCACCTACTTTCTTTACTAAGGTGATGTGAAATATTAGACAATCAAAGCACTTCATGTTATTGAAAAAAATCAATTAGAGAACATGAAAGTCACCTTTATCAGATGCTCTAGAGGAGAAGCCACTGGTTGTTGAGATGTTGTCATCATCATGCTGAGAGGTAGAATCTTTTATTTCTTTTACAAGAGACAGTCCAGGACTGCCAATTCCAAGTGAAGATGTAGAGGGCTGACAATGTGGTACTGCGGAATCCAACATGGTACAGTTCAAATGGCTCCGGTGAAGAGATGGTCTTGTTAACACATCTGAGAAGTTCAATGCAGATCTACTCGTGGATGGTTCTAAGCAAGAACAGGGAGACAATTAGCTTTTCTATAGGCAGACTCACAGAAGCCAAAACCTGGTTTCTATCAACACTCCTGCTATTGCCAAGTTCTAAGCACAGAAATAGAGAAGCCGAATTTAACTTCTTCCTCCCCCAGATAGGGTTTCATCTAACTGATTACAACAGTAACGCTGCAATATCAAATATTAATGTCACATTAAGGAGCTGTTAACAAAGAGGTTTTACAACCCCAAACTCTAACCTCAAGCTTAAGTGCTCCAACACTAAATCTTTCACCAAATCAAACGTGTAAATTCCTTCTTCTATAGATAAAGCTTGCATTAAGCTTTCCAAAATTTGAGATTACATGGGGAGTTACACACAACTCTGCAGTTTATATAGTCCTGTAATAAAGATGGTGTTAATCTGAGTATGTAACATGAAAATGTGTATCTGCAGAGATTTCAGGAGGTTGTGTTTCTTTTGGTGTCTAGCTAGCTCTATCTTCATAACCACAACAGTACTAGTTATTAGTTCTCCAAAGCACTGGTAGATTTTTAGGACTCCCTTGTTTGAGAGAAAGAGTATTATAAGGCTGAAGTCTTGCCAAGCAAAGGAGTACAGGCTGTAGCACACTGGTACCTCAGAGCTGAAGAAACAGTCTCTCAAAATTATAATAGTAATAATTTTAAAAAAACCCAACTTATTATTAACTGTAGCGAGAAAGATTGGTCTACAATATCCACAGACTGCAACACAAGCTACTAAAGGTTCTAGGGTGTCCATCTGCTCCTGATTTCTTGGAGTTAGAAAGTTTGCTGTGCAGCTGTTCTTAGTGAAAGGTTCTTTCACATGGTTCTTCAGGAAAGCCAACACGTGTTCTCATTCATGAAGATCTTCTCTATTCCTTTATTCAAACTTATTCTCAAGCTACAGCTACACAGAAAGCAATAAAGCTCCTTGTTTACAATTAGATGACATTGGTGACAACGGTATTTGCTCATTGTTTAGCTTCTGCCAACAACAGAAACAACTGACTTTCCACACAGATGGTTACATATTTGAGCTCAGACAAAACTTCGCTCCTTATCAAAAATTAAGTTTTAATTTTAGTTCTCCATTAAACTAAGAAGGAATTCCACTAAATTGATTAAAATATCAAAGGAGAAAAAAAAAATCATCAGGACCCAAGAAGGAATTTTCCTCTGACATTCTAGCATCTGCTCTTTTGTTTTGAGGACAACAAAACAAATTAATGTTTTTATTACCTTAGGCAATTAGTTAAGACTTTCATTCCAGGCCTTTTAAAAAGAAAATGTAACCCAGCCCACTTGCAAATGAATATTATCGATATTTTATACCTGGCTAACTGACCACTTGAAGTTAACTGATGAATTCCAAGAGCTGTTAGGACAACCTCCAGTATGTTTCCCAATTACATTTACAGTTTAAAGCTAAGAGAGTTTCACAAACAGTTGTTGGGTGGATTTTTGTTTGTTTCTTTAGGGGGGCACTTTGGTTTTGTTTTGTGTGGGAGTTTCTTTTGGTTGTTGGTTTTGTTGCCTTTTTTTTTTTAATTCTGTCAAAATGCTTCTTACAATTTCATTTGGAAATTTAGATTCAAAGCTAGAAATCTGTGAATAAATACAGATGGCCAGAATACTGAATGATTTTTCACATACCTTCTAAATTAATTCTTGCCGATTCAGGCGTGACTCTCCCATCAATCACTATGGTACTCTCATTTGCATAATCATGGCGATAGTTTACTGGCCTATCTTCCTGGTTTGCAGATTCATTTGTATCTATACATTCTTCTTCACTTCTATTGAAATACTTCTGTAACCATCCTGGCACAATGTTTTTCACGGATTCTGTAACTCTGCTAATGATTCCCTGCTTGAAAGAAAAAACACTTATTAATTAGAGAAACACAGTCAACAGCATATACTGAGATGCAGCCTTCCATAGACCTTGAAGACAGATATTAGATAGCAAATACTCAGTACAACAGTAAGATAGAGGGGTTGATCCTAGACATAGAATCTTACACTTCTGGGACACACATGACAAAAATTCACCTAACATTGAATTTCCTATTAACCTATCAGTTTCTGAACTTCCCAATGACCCTGGCAATGTTCAAAACTCTGAAATTTCAACCAAAGTTCAACAGAAGCTTGTCAAGTCACAAGGTCATCAGGAAAATCTATTTCTGATTAAATCCTGATGTATGCACTTTTTTTGAGGACCCCTCCTCTAAACGTCTTCACTTGAAAAATAAAGTTCAACTACTATCTACAGTGATTGTGATGACCATAATAGCTGCTAAAATCGAGAAACTTAAATATTTCTACTTTTTCTAATGCTGAGCTGCAGTAACAACTTGTATCAAGAAACCACTGCTATGCTCTGAACAGCTGGGGTATCCTGAAAGAAATCCTGGAAGAAACACCTAGTTGAATAACAGATGCTTCACTACAGCACTATCACATAGATTGATTTTGATCAAATTTCATTTCACAATATATTAAAAGTTTTGGATATTCTTAATATTCTGCAATTACTGAATACATAAAAGCCATTTCCATTTTGACATTTACTAATTATTCGCAATGCTTAGGTTCCACATTTAAGAAATACTTATTTGCCATTTTGTTTTAGGCAGTCACTTGTTCCCCATCACACCCTCAAAATTTCAACACACCTTTGTCAAATCTCAACCCCGCACAGCAGACTGCTTGCAGCAGGAAGCTCCATCGCTCTGACACTGACTGCAACCACAGAACCAGCTAAACCCTGCAAGCAAACCTGAAAGCTAAAACTCAACAATTTCAACACTTTAGAAACTGAAAAGGAGCAAGACTTAAACAGATTTTTGTTGAACTCCATTGTCAGTTGGTGATGCACGTATCAAAGGCTTTGGCAAGATACCTATACTTTGGCAATAAAATTTTCTAAACAGAATTATTTTTCTCAGGTGTAGAAATCTGAAAATATTCTTTGAATGTGTAATAGTAAACAATCTAGTAAACAATTCTGAAATGAGAACTCTGCTGTATTCAACTTTCTTAAAAAAATTAGCACATAGAATAGAAACAGAATATCACTTATTGAAGTCTTTCATACACAATAATGTAAACACCAATTTAGAGGAGTTATAAACAAATCAGACACCCTTGAATCTAGAATTAAGAAGGGGGCAGGGAAAGAGGAGGAAGGGAAGGTAGAAGACAAAAAGCCTTTTCACAGAAAGTCATCTTAATTTACAATTTTACATTTTTCATAATGATCATAATGATTTAATCTTCTACTTGCACAAAGACAGAATAAATATCCAGGGACAGCTTAAACCAGTCAGAATACAGCGTAAAATAAACACATCCATCACAATTACCACACTGTAAGATGCACACAAGGACACCATGCTCAGGATGTTGCTGCTATTCTACATCAATACTAAGCCTCAGCTTTCTAACAAAAACTACTAACAGAATGTATTACCAGAGTTCACAAACAGTTCAGTGCATGGTACCAGCAAAAAAAGCAGCCCCTACTCTGTCCTAAACATCTCATTTCCACCCTTCCCTGTGACACACCTTTTTTCAGGCAAATATTTTGCTGCTATGAATAAAAGCATGTCAGGAACCCACAGGAGTTAAATCTTGCCAAAATAAGCATATGGTCGGGACCAACATCCAAGGCAACGTTCTTTCCAAAAAGTTAAGCACCATTGCACTCAGTATTGCTAGAGAGTTTCTTCATCAGAAAATAGATATTACTGGCCATAAACCAGAACTGTATGATTCTCCCAGGACCAAGAGCTACCTGAGACTCAAGATGGAAGAAGTCACAGTCACCCAGAGGAATAAACACCGAATCATTAGTAACCCAAATGAGTAACTGGAGAATCTAGCTAGACTAATAATTAACCAAGATGACATTCTACCATCCGTATCTAAAACCAGACTGGTTTGACCATTTCTTGCATATGGCAGCCTTGCCAGCATTCTTCACATCATCCGTGCTTTAAGACTAAGCTGGGTAACACAGGGTAATAACTTCCCAAACCAATCCAGAAGCTCAGCATAGCCAGTACTAATAGCCTGCTCCATCTGGCTTTGGCATAGTGGAAGACAACAAGCAGAGTTGCCTGCTCCAGAATACTTCTGGCTTAGTGACAAAGGAAGGAAAAGCAAAATACACAGAAATGCACCTCCATCTTCTGTCTGCAAAATGAAAATACTGATTAAAGGTATTGTGAAAGAACTAAACAGGCACTATTAATAAGCCATCATCCAACACAAATTTGCTAAGAAAAAACATCTTCCTCTTACAGTAAACCTCACACCCCAGGTATGCCCATTCACCCAGGGGGGTTGGGATCAAGAAAATGAAAATTTCCATATGGTATCTTCTACCTCCCTGTCACAGCTGAAAGCCAATGAATAAAACATCATGGCTGGACTCCTGTCCAAGTCAAGTAGCTAAGGTACCAGTGACCAACTACACTCTTAAACATGTACACTCTGTTATCTTACCAGGACATTTCGGCAAAGTGTCATGCCTTACACCATCTTTAAAGCTGGTATTTTAATCTTACACTAACTTCTAGCTTTCTTAATTCTTCAACTTCAGCACAGGTGTTTGCACACCCTTTCCCTGCACATGCACACAAGCCTACCCAGCCAGCAGCAAAGCACTGTCCCTCTACTGCTCCTTTACCACCAGCCCTGGATTCTGTCCATGCCAGTTTCCCTGACACTACCATCTCCCCACACAGACATCATTAACCCTTCCAGAAGACTGACAAGGATACCTGCACGTCTCATTGACACAAAGAGATCTTCAGAGGAAAAACACAGAAGGCACAACACAAGATAACTCTAACAGGCTTATTCTTCAAGAAAAACCCAAGCAGACTGCTTGGATCCCAATCTCCTCATGCCACAAATATGTATACAATTCCCTTCCCGAACACCTTCATTCATTACAGCTACAGTGAACACACTACTGCACAAAAAACTTCCAGGCTGGGAGTGGAGGAAGCAGCACCGGCACATAGCGTTTATCTTCCTAACACCTCATTTCCAGAGGCCACGGAGGCACCAAATGTAACATCGTGAAAGGGCAGAAGATGTCACAGGGCAATCGCAACTGCACAAAGCAGTGTTTTAGTCAGTGCATGTATTTTAGTCTTGAAGTGACTGATTTCAACAGTTTGAGAGCCGCTGTCACTACCAGCAGTTGCCTGCTCATCTTAAGTGCACTCATACTCTATTCTCATCCTAACATATCAGCAGAAAAGCAGAAAACAAACAGACCAAAAAAAAAAAAAAAAAAAAAAAAAAAAACACACCCCCACACACACACAAAAAAACCCACAAAAAAAACCACTGAAAAGACCCAGTAGTTTAGGAATAGATATTTTCCAACAGTTTCTCAAATTCTGTGCATCATTGTAAGTGGCTGCAGCTCTTCTAGACACATCTATGTATACAAATGCCACAGCAACAGTAGCTACGGTTACTCAAGGTATACTGCCTTGAGATGCAACTCAAAGTGAAAGATATGCAGACAGAAATACTAACCAGTAAACAAACAGATGTTGCAATTTACTGCTTTAAATTACCGTTTCTTCAAAGAAAGAAAAATCAACAGTTTAAGGTCACAGTTTGACTTCCAAACTTAAAAGCAGGCTATTTCTTGGCCAAAATATTTAAAGAAATGGACAGTTTTCCCAGCTCGTAAGGATCTTTCACATAGCATGGGGAAAGCGCTGGCAGAAGTATTCAGCAATGATGTATTTACTGGAAAACATCTATTTTCATAATTGAGTTGATTTCAGTCTGAGAGGCTAAAGTAAATCCCACTATAGAACACAGGACATACTAAATAAGTTAGATACATAAATTATATAAAGTTCATACACCAACATAAACTTACACATACACAACCAGATTGAGCTGACTTCCACTTCACTGTATGCACAACTCTGAAAAGCATCAAGATTTTACCTTCAGGCCTCTCAGAGATTCCTTTGCTTCCCATTTCAAAGTTCAAGTTACTAAAATATATGAATCAGATGAATCAATAAGTCCTCAAAAAGAAAACCTACACCTAACAAAGTTTAGTGAGATGAAGCAGATCAACCTAACCACTTCAAACCATCAAAAAGGAATTTGTGCGCTCTCTCTGTCCCCCACAGCTACCTCATGGCAGTTCTGCCAGAGCTCATGACTCTCCATACTAGCTGAATTCATTAATCTGGCAAAAAAAAAGTACACTTTTCTCTGCTGGACTAATGAGTTCAGCTGGCTCAGTGCACCAGAACTGGCCCAAGAGAGGGCAAGATCAGGCATCCAGGATAAGAGGCAGAAGAAATAAAGCTTTTCCCTTGTTTCAACTGTCCCATGTCCACACTGCTATTAGAGATTGTCCCTCTCTCCTCTTCACCTCACCCTCCCCTTGTGCTGCCACTAGCACAGACATGCAGCCAAGTGACAAACTATATCAGGTCTCTATCAAATAGACACAGCCAAAATTTCATCTGTAGACCATGACAGTGAGGACAACCCCTTCAGGGGCAAACAGGTTGCTGATCCAGTTCACCATGTGGCTGCCATGGGCACTGATGTAAAAGTGGGAATAGAACAACACAGATATGATTGTTTCCTGAAGCAGCACAGTGGCATAAACCAACTCTGCTTTTGCTATTTAGGGAGTGGTTTCGATTTGGACATAGGACAGTACAGTTTGATGCTTCATTTAGAAAAAAAGACAATAAAACTTATGACTTAATATGAACAATGTGTTACAGGAATGTCATTAACTATGTCACATTTGAAAAACAAGTTTTATTTAAGGCAAGTAAACCAGTTCAGATTTATTTCTAAAAATCATGAAGAAGGAATTATGACTCCAGATGCCGGTATATTTCCTTTTTATTGCTTGAAGTGAGCCTTATTTTCCCTAGTCTAGTTAGTTTTTGAATAAACATCCCAGGGAAATTCAGGTGCTGTTCATATTTTGGCCCTGCTTGCAGACCTGTACCATCATTATCTCTTCCATCCGAGTGCAAAATGCCAGTGTATGCTCTGATAATCAGAGTCTAACCCACTAGGTTAAAATCATTCATCATCACAGGACTTATCTCAAGTTTTGTCCACAGCTTTAGTGAATACAGTGACAACATTACAAAAGAAAGTATGAAGCACAAGGCAGCTTTCTTCCTTCCTTGTAGGAAGCACATTAGGCTCCAGTTAATCTTCAGCAGCTGATGGGCACTGTAAATTAATGAGCACACAGTATTAGACAAAAATCTATCAGTATCAAAACAAAAAAAAATTTAATATTAAGGAGGCTACTTTCACTTACAACTTTGCAAGCAGTTTTAAAGGAGTTCTTTTATAATCTAAGAAGGGACTCCAAGTACAGTTAGTTGGGGTTTTTTTAATTGAAATACTGCTGCACTTGGGCAGTATGCCTGCAGCTAAGTTTCATAGACAGTACATAGAATTGCATTAATTAAAATGCTGCTCAGGCTATTTTTTTTTCCTATAAGGGAACACTATAGTCAAAACCAATTATTTTTACCTAACAAGTATAACAATAGCTAAGAACACCACATGGCACCAGCATGTGCATGACATAACTACATGGACAAGTCTGAAGTTTTCAAAATTTAGAATGATCAAGACATACCTGTCCCTTAGCACCAGTGCTTTACAAGGCCAATAGTACAAGTTATTAGATTTAGCAAAATATGATAACATACTTTTTTTTTTTCTTTAGGCTTTAAATAGACAGTTTAGGCATAAAATAATCTATTTTATTTATAGGTATTCTCTATAGAGTAAGACCCAATTCGTTACAAAATTTCGGTGTCAGCAAACATAATTGAAAACAGAAATGGCAAACCCTTCCTCTTTCCTGCACTTATGGCAAAGAACTTTCTGCATACAAGGGCTTTCACCGTACTACAAATTTGCTACCTCTTCTAATATACTAGACTCTTAGCAATGAATTAAACATTTTCAGTGCCATTTTGCCTATAAGCACTCACAAACATGGTATCACAGGCTAATCTATGGCATATAGTAGTGAGGATATGTTATGTACGTAAATCACAAGCAAGGGCAGGCCAAAATGTTCAGCAATTCCTGAACAATGGTTAAATGCCATTCAAGGAAAACTCACAGCTTGCTGATGTCCAATGTTTTGTAAGCAGACACAGCTTTATAGGTAATTTCAGGCATATTTCACAAAATTAAGTACTTTCTGCCACAAAATTTCTGCTACTTTGGAGTGGCACTCCAAAGTAAATTACGGTCTTCAAACAACACAACTGGAGTAAATTTTTAAATTAAATGCAGTGTTAGCAAAAGATAGCAAAGTACTCCTGTGCTCACTCTGAAATACCTCTCCTATCCCTGCTGATCTACAGAGCTGAAGGTAGAACATGCTAGTGGTTTTGCAAAATATAGTATGTTAGTATGTGAATAAGATAACATTGAATGTACAGCAGGACTGACAATCTTGAACACATAAATTAACATGAAGTAACAGAAAAATAATCTCTAGTTAATTCTCTGTGATAATCTGGTATTTTAGCAAAACTCAAAGCCTTCCTACTTTAAGTATCACACATAGACATTGCCTAGCCTATAGAAGTTAAACTCACCGTTCATCTAAACCAGCAGAACCTGCAATTACTTTAAACAGGAGACATTTAGCCCTGCTGCACACACTTCCTGACGATTTTCAGAAAAATGTAAGAATTGGTGTAGAGGAGAAACTAAAACACTGACTCTCAGGCACAGCTGCTTTAGCTGCAGCAATGACGCCGTTATACTCTTTGACATTTTAAGGTAATATTCTGAAACTGCAAAGCCAAAGTAGGCTCACCTCTGCTGCAGGGTCATAATCTTAAATCGTAAGCAGCAGCAGTGTCTTTCTCACCAATCTTTTTCATCACAGCTCAAGTGACAGAACCAAGAGGATCTCCCAAAACGTATAACCAATAAATCCAAACACAGTTCGCTTACATGAAAAGTTGTCACTGCGCACAGAGATTATGTAATTGGAGATAATGGTACCTACAAATCTGTATATATTCTACAACCCTGTAAAGTAAGTTTCATAACAAATACTAAGGGCTGACGTTAGAACAAGTGCCAGTTGCTTATCACCAGACTTTGAGCTCTAATAGGGGAAAAAGGAGAGGAGACTCAGCTACTTCAAAAAAGAGTTTGATTCAAAATACAATCATAACTAAAACCGAGGTCAGCCAGCTTTCCAGGACACACTCACAGAACTCTTTCCAAGAGCAGCGCTATGGAGACAGTAATAAACAACCTCAGCAAGGAGAAAGAAAATTTTCTACTGGCACAGGTATTCACAAAGCTAGCATGTGTGCTAAAACTACAGCTGTAGGACTTCAGTGCACACTGGTGCCATGCGCTGGCACAAATTTTCCCAGCAAAAGTAAGTGTAAAGATGAGCTTATGCTTACTTTAAAAAACCCCATGGTGGTCACAACCAAGCCAAACACACACAAAGGCACTGTAATTAAATGCAAGATGCAATTATGAGACAGATTATAGGAACTCAAAGGCAACTCCTCCCTCAGAAATATTAGTACTACTGCACTGATATGAAAACTTTAGTGCTGTCACATTTCCTAGAAAAGGGGAACAAAAACATTTAGAGGCTTTTCTTGTCAAAAGGAAAATGTATTTGTACACTTCCCAACAAAAACAAAGAAAAGCAAATCTCATAGCTAAGTGAAAATCCTTTAATTAATAAGTATTTTTGTACAGTAATCCACAGTAGCCATGATGACAAATACTGTGTCAGCAAGTTGCAAAACTACTTTGCCTGAAGCATAAGTCAAACAAGCCAGTTCATACTTGCCTTCACTCAATTTTCAGATGGTCCAACCGACTTAGCTTAAAGGGGTTGAGGGTACTTTCCCTATCCCTTGCACCAACAAAGTTGTGGTGTGACAGTCTCCCATCAGAGGTGGTGACAAACAGCTGTGAGTAGCACTACCTTCAAGTGTCTCAACTGTCAGCAAAATTTAACTCTCTCTGGCTTAAAAGGTGTATTTAAGTTGTACTTTAAATTAGACATCTGAAACAGGTAGATAATATCTGTAGTGTTTAGGCATAAGGATAAAGCAAGTCAAGGCTCTTAAGCACCACTATAAATAAATAAATAATATAAAATAAGAAATACAGTGGCAAGAAGGGAAGATATCTGCCACAAATTTAGGGTAGGTCATGAAACTGCATTGATAAGAAAATTAATACCCCAACAAATAATAAAAAAAAACCTGCCTAATGCTAGATTTTTTAATTTAAAAAATATTGTTGGCACTTAATGACTCCTTCAGCATTGAAGACTTATACTGTATGTTACAAAAGCAAACAGGAGAGTTTTCATTATATTGTCTTACTAGTACATATTATGACATGTATACTGAGGAACATCTCCTCCCTTCTCTCACAACTGTATAAATATCACTATTCGACATATTGCAGATCTATGATAGCTACAATAAATACTGGGTTGATTATGCAGAACATTAAGAAGCAGAAAATCCAAAGCTTTTGCAATTTAACAGCAGAGAAATGGAAAGCCCTATCACGTTTTTTAAAAATGTTGTGAAACAGCACCCCTACAGAAAAGCCCCTTAGCTATTATTTTCTTGAGGGCAACCTTGCAATTTACTCTAAATAAAATACAACAGTGACATGAAGGCCTTATTTCTTCCCTCAAAAAGCAGCACAGCCCTGAAGACAGAATTAAGAGGACAGACTGACAGAAGGATTACCAACTTTAAGTAACACTGACAGAACCACACATGCACAGAAATCACCTATTCCAACCTCCTGGTCAGAGAAGCGTCAAGCAGGTCACCCATGGCTGCATCAACCAGGATTTGAGCATCTGCAGGGACAGAGACCTCTCTGGGCGGTTCTTCCAGCATGTTGGCTATCCTCACAGTTAAATAAAATCAGAATTTCCATTTTTGCAAACTGAGTCCATTGTCTCTTTTCCTATTGCCTCTTTCACCCTCTCTATACTCTCATTAGGTATTTGTTCTTAAACTGAACACATTCAGCTCTTTCAGCCACGTGCCTCAACGTCCTAATCATTTTGGTAGCCTTCAACTAGACTCACTCCAGTATATCAACATATTTTTGTATTGGAGAGGCCAAAATTTGACACAACACTCCAGATGTCATCCTAGAAGTGCAGAACAGAGGGGGGAAACCAACCTCCTTCAACATTCTTCCCAAATTCTTATTAATACTGCCCAGTATGCAGCTGGCCTTCTTCACCTCAAGGGCATGCTGCTGACTCAGGTCCTACTCACTGTCCAGCAGGTGCATGGGGTTGTTCTGTCCCAGATGAAGTACTTAGCATTTGTCATTATCAAACTTCAAGAGGTTCTTAGCAGGCCATTTTGAGATCCCTCAATGGCAGCCCTATCATTCAGCACACGATGGGACAGACATTCCCCCCAGTTTGGTACCATCTGGAAACCTGTTGAGGATGCATCCCATTCCTTCATTCCAGGTTGTTAACAAACAACACTATTAGCCCCAGTATCAACCCCTGAGAGACTCCATGAGCAGTCAGCTGCCATTATGACTTTGTTCTGCTGATCACAACCCTTCAAGGCCTATGGTCCTGCTAATTTTCCAACCACTTTACAGACCATCAGACAAGTACATATTTCACCAACTGGACTACAGAGAGAACAGAGGAGACCATGCTGAGAGCCTTGCTGAAGTCCAGGTAAACAACATCCACTACTTGCCCCATGTCCACAGTCAGTCATCCCAATGTGTTACAAAGTTGTTACATGATGCTATGGTAGCCCACATCTCCTCTGATCTGATCTGAAATAGCTCTGCTCAAACTTATTTAGGCACGCAAAAGAGATTTTGAACTCTGTCCTCTCCCAGTCCTGAGAATCAGCAGCAGCTCAGCTCCTCCATGGCAGAGGAACACGAACCGGTTCTAATTACCAACTGGAGGAATAAATAACTCTCAGGAAGTTATGTGCTGCCAGCAACCAAAGGCAATTTGCTGTGTCCCAGCTAACACAATCAATTATTTCATCTGCTTTTTTCTTCTCCTAAGATACCGCTCACTAATATTGTTGTTCTCCAATATTTCACAGCCTTCAACACTGTCGTGACAACACTTCAAAAAACAGACCCCAAAATATTAATATAATGCTACAGCAACCATCATCTACAATTTGTTGTACCACTGACAGTAGTTAGTCTAAATGAGACAAAACTGTCAGTATCTCAGTTTAAAAAGTTCTTGCCACCTAGAATCCATTTTTGTTTACAATAGCTGTAGAAAGCCAAGTGCCACATTTAAACATCTGTTTTGCTAAGACAATTTCATATTGCTGGGACAGAGACAAAACATCTGATGTTAACTACTAGCCCATTCTTCAAACAAATTCAAACAAATCTTTAAATACACATTAAACATTTTTCCAAATCTATTAATTTTAGCTCAACACACTAGCTACTACTAAACCAACACAAGCACAGAGCTGCATATGAATATAAATACAACCACTGAAGCATGCTTCAAGGTGCAAGCCTACTGGCAGAAGTTTAAACCAATACAACTATACTTGTGTGGGTCTCTATAGAGATTCTTAATAATAAAAAAAAATATTATTTTTCTGCTACAGGTTTATGAAACATTGCTTAGTTCACATTACTCAACATGATACTCAGGAACTCGTTACCATGAGTTTCAAAATGTCCTCGCAAAATAAACCTGGTGGTTTATACAACTTCTTCCTCTGCTGCATGCAATCACTGCCCAGCAAGAAAATTCCATGCATACATCAAACAATAGTTTACCATTGGCTTACCTTCAAGACAATAGCAGGTGACAATGTAACGATTTAGGCATTGCTGCATATAGTTTAAGTTCCCAGTCCAGTAGCTATTCTGTCTGGGAAGAATCTTACATGATGTCTCAAGTGACTTTGTGAAGTTCACCAATCCAAAAGGGGCTTTCGTGACCAGGACAAGCAAATGTGCCTTTCCATGGCCTTCTGGTCCCTACTTTCAGGTATCTTCACAACATCAGCGCAAGACCAACTACAAATGTACAGAAACCTTTGCAAGTATCGAGAAAAACATCTTTGGACTGTTTTCCTGTATACCAGCGTAGCATATCTAAATTATAAATATGCACTGGCACGTACTCATGTAAGAAAAAACAAAGCATGTATCACTCCCCAGCAGAAGTTTCAATCTACAAATATTCTCTCTAATATCAAACAGCTCTAAGCTGAAGCTTAACATAAACATACAGGTTGGTGGGAAGGTTATACAGACTTTTCAGGTAATTTTTTTCTTCTCACATTTAAATCTGCTTGCATGAGTTTAAAAGTCCAGGAGTGCCAAAGTTCTGTGACCATTTCATTTGAATGGTTAAATATAAAATAAAAAATAACCAAAAAAGTTATTTTAGTCTCTTGTCCTATGTCACGTTTAGAACCTCTGAAATCTATGTGTTACCTGGATGAGAATGTCACTCTTCCAGGCTAAACCACCATGCACACAAAACTAAACATAAGATTAGCAATAGTAACATACAGATACGATACTCTTTAATAAGCTCTATATCATACAGATACTATACTCTTTAAGAAGCTGTCAACAGTGTTGACACTCATCCGACTGACACATTCACACTCGTAATTCCAATGATCAGTCTATCTAAATGACTAGGACAAACCAGCATTTAGAAGCACTGGGGCCACATCCAAGAAGATGAAGCCCAGATGTTGCACACAACAGCTCCCACATTTGCACATTCTTAACTCTCAAAGACGCTGTAATTTTAACTTAAACTCCTTACACAGTACAGAAGGAGGCTGGGTATTTCAGCACGAGATGGCTGAGTAAGCAGGTAGCATGCTAGGCTTGGACTAATCTGAAGTCAATGCATTCAGCATGGAGCTGTCAACATTGAGCCACCATGAAAGTACAGTCAATGGGAAGGGACCCCTCAATTCTAATTCTAGAATGCCCACCCTACAGATACAAAAGAAGCTCCTTTCTTTCTGAGGATTCCCACCCACAAACCTTGATGGTGGATGAGTCTACTACTTAACAGTGCTCTACTATTTGTTTGTTAGTTTAATAATCTAGCTGCTGACAGTGCTCTTTCTATAAGTCCAGGATGGTAGCTTAAAGGGGAAAATACCACAACTTAGTTCCTCTACTAGTGGGTGGAATCTATACCCATATCTCCACCTTCCACAAGAACATGCAATCTGCCAGTCAGTCTTCTCTTCCAGGGAGCATCTGTTCACCCCTCCTATTTGAGGCTGGTTTATAAAAAGGCTCTAGATTTTAAAAAATAAAAACACACACATACAAACATAATGAAGCATGGCTCTAAAGTTTTATGACAAGGTACCTGAGGAGAAAAGGGCAGGCAATATTGGGTTTTGTGCATTTGCTCCAAGGAACACCTAACATAAAACAAGTAACTTCTGAAATCAAGGATCAAAGCCCACACACTTCCAGTCTTGGAGGGCAACATCTTCTTAAACATCCTCTTTCTGGCTCAGTGAATCATGCATTCATACTATTTTCTGGAAAGTAACATCACTTCAGCCAGGAGAACTGAAGACAACACACATCTTGGCAACTTGGTTATTCGTACAGAAAGTGAAAGATTTAGGCTGATCCATCCAGGCAAAAAAGGAACCTGAAGCTGGGTCTACCACATTCTGAATGCATGCTTCAACAAATAGACATTTAAAAAGCAGCAGCACCTCCTCTTCCAACTGTCTTCTAAAGCTGCTGCTGTACTATATAGAAAAGCGGACTCCACAGCACACTTTGGGCGTGATTGGAAAATTCTCACCTGACTGAACTTCTCAGGAGATTGTGGCAAAATAACAACATCCAGAGAACAGACAAATGTAAACCTCTCATGTAAGTGAAAAAAAATAGATATCCTAGGATCTTTAAAGCCATTAGCTATACTGCATACAGTGCCTAGGCACCTTCAGAGTTTGATGATAAGAGACTGAGGGTTTTCAGGACCTCACTTTTATCTCAAGAACCTAGCACAGTTCCATTAAAGTATTTCTATGAACCTACTTATTGATAATAGTTAAGGCAGAGGGGGATCAGAATCAGAGGTATAACCTCACATAAAGACTGTACTGACCACTTTCATGTCTTCCCAAACTCATTACTGAAACAATTAACACTAAACCACAGAATGTTTCTGCAAAGTCAACATTATATAGAAAATAGGAACACCTTTCAATTAATTCCAATTTAAGTTAGTAATCTACCCAAAGCTCATCTTTTTACATAATGCAAGTTAGCGAGCTGCATAGGGTTAAAAAGCTATCCGTTATGACAAACACATATGCCTGACATCTATCAGTTTCCTTATATATATCATAAAACGATATTTTATATCATTACAATTTCCCCCCCAATATATTACAGTTAATTTGACCTACGTATTCAATTTGCAGCATCTATTCTCTGGGCAGAATCCCACAGATATTGCCAAGCACGTGTTTGCTTTAGCACATTGTTTAAATAAACCTACTGGAAAACTCACAGGGATAACAGACAATAGAAGAGTCACAAAGTCATCTACACTAACTATTTTAAATTCATGTGTATAGTGTTAGCTATCCACATGGTATCAACTTAAGCAACATGGTAATTTCAACACTATTTTATCATTCACATAAGAGCTTTCAACATCTGCTCTCTCAGTGCAGTGATCTTTTGTATCACCATGCAAGCTTTACAAGGACAACACTGCTGATCAGTATACTATAGAAACTAAGTATAGTACTTCTGAAATAATAAAAACTAATTGAGCAATAACTCATGCACAGCAATCTCTCAATCTTGTATGTAATATTAAATCCCCTAGCTTATGTTACTGATTTAATAATCATAGTCAGGGTTTTGGCTGAACAGTCAATTTAAGGTTCATAAATACACGTGGAAAGCATTTCCAGAGCACTATCTCTGGGCATCTTGAAATTTTTTAGCAAACAGTAATTGGGAAAGATCTTGCTTCTTTGCCTCCAGCCACTCTAAATGGCACAGGACTTTTGTGTCGCAATTTACAAACTGGGTTGTTGTGGGTTTTTTTCCCCATGCATCGACTATCCTACAATACAACGAAAAACAAACGTCTTACGAATTACGTTTCACTTGCACTGCATCGGCACATCTAGGCACAGGTAAGCAACTGAAGAAACTACCAATTGCAGACCTGAGGGTTCTGCATGCAGCATCCTGCAAAAAAAGCCACCCCAACCAAACAATCGAAGACGCCTAACTCACACAGCACCCTCACCAATTCCTTTGCAATTCGAAGCTCGGAAAGCAAAGTAAAAATATTAGAAGCGATGCACTTACATCCGAAGAGTAACTTACACTTGGTAACCCAGCAATATCAATTTAAGAAGGGGGGCCGGTCCCGAGAGGTGTCCTTAAGGATGGGACAGCCCGGAGGAAAAAAACGACCACACGGCGACGGGGGAGCTGGCCCATCCCACCGGCGAGGGGCACGGCGAGGGAAAGGGAACTGACCCCTTCCCCGCCGCCTCCTCCTCCTCCTGCCAAGTAGGGCAGACAAAAGGGAGGCAAGGAGCTCGCCGCGGTTGCCGGCGGGGACAGGAGCGGGGCGAGCTCCCGGAAATCCCACAATCCCCGTGGCCCCGGCGGGAAACCCTTCCCCGCCTTCACCCCATCCACCCCTCTCTTTCCTCCCC
>VZRU01016631.1:0-27914 GCA_013398155.1 Pedionomus torquatus | reverse complement strand
ACTTCTTTCTTTCTTTCCCTTGTTTTCTTGCTTCATACACCATATGGCCTGGCTTCATTTTAAGAGTGACAGGATCCTTCAATAACAGCAGAGACTGCGACCAAGAGGAAACAGCACTATGACACTCGCTCATAGTAGTTTTTGAGCCAAACCATTGCAATGGGATGTGACATGTTTAGTTTGGAGAAGAGGAGGCTGAGGGGAGACCTCATTGCCCTCTACAGCTGCCTGAAAGGAGGTTGTAGAGAGGTGGGTGTTGGCATCTGCTCCCAAGGGAATAATGACAGGACCAGAGGAAATGGTCTGAAGTTGCAGCAGGGGAGGTTTAGATTAGATATTAGGAAGAATGACTTCACTGACAAGGCAGTCAGGCACTGGAATAGCCTGCCCAGGGAGGTGGTGGAGTCACCATCCCTGGAGGTATTTAAGAAAGGTGTAGATGGGGCACTTCAGGGCATGCTCTAGTGACTGAGATTGCAGGGGGTTATTTTGTACGTCTGCTTGGACTTGATGATCTTAGAGGTCCTTTCCAACCATGAATATTCTGTGATTCTGTGAACCTGCTTTCCATCCAGAGAGGAGGATGCTGCCAGCGATGGTCCAAGTCATAGAATCATAGAATCCTAGAATGGTTAGAGTTGGAAAGGACCTTGAAGATCATTGTGTTCCAACCAAGTCCTGCTGTTGACTCTGCGTGGGCAGAGAGCTGCTGGTGCAAACTAAAGGACTCCACCTCACTGCGGCCACATCGCCATGGGAAGGAGGAGCAGAGATGCAGAAGCAGGTGAGGCAGGGACCCTGCTGTGCTTCTGAGAGGTCTATCTGTTGAGCTCTGACCCCTGAGGGTGCCCACAGCAGCCTTGGGGGTTGCTCTGCATTGTGCTGGTAGCTCAGTTAGTCTGTCGTTCAAACCCAGGATCATCACACCAACTGCCAGACCTCAGCCAGAATCATCATGGGGTAAGGACAGGGGCCAAATGCTATCCATGGAAACAAACCCTACAGTTTAGTTTCATGAGGAAATTTGGCTTTCAGAGAGTATTTTGCAACACAGCCTCAGTTACCAACAACAGTCCAGGTACCACAAACCTTACACACAACTTCCTTTCTGAGGGTAAGACTGAGTGACCAGAGGACGCTTGAGGGCTGACAAAAGCTTTTAGCATCCTTAGTCCTGTCTTAGGCTGTCACAGAGACTCACGGATGTTTCCTTTGCAGGGTTATTTGATTATTCCGGGAGAGGACTTCTGGAGGCAAAGGGCTCCGTGCACCTGCAGGCTGAATCCACCAAGGTGACAGTCATCTTTGAAGAGGCAAGTTTGCATGGAGTTCTGAACATATTTCAAACTGATTTGCTTCATTACTGTCCCATTTCTCGCACCGGCCGTCCACCTGGACAACGGTTTGATTTATTTGAGTTTAAATGGGCATGAAAACAAACGGCGTGGCTCGAGGCAAGGCTAAGTGCCTTGTGGGACTGCATCTGGGCACTTGGGAGCTGAGGCACCATCAGGGAAAGGGCACGGGCAGCCTTTTCATACCCCTGGCCCAATATACACCTACATATGGCATCAGATCAGGTTAATACAGGAAAGACAACCTGTTTAACGTACTGCTTGGTTACCTCCTTCCTGTCAATAAGCCTGAATTAAGGGTTTAGTGAAGAATAACATGCTGTTTTTCTGCGAGGTGAGTTCACTGAGGTCAAATTTATGGATGGATGCTTGCTTGAAGTGCCACAGGCTCCCTGAGACACAATTTTCAGACTTCCCAAACAAGGCATGGGATTTTTCGCTGCCTCTCTCTCTTAACTGTGGCCATAGGAAACAATTCAGGATTTTCCCAGCGTAATGGCAGAAGGATGGGAGATCTTGGCTCTGATAAACTCAAGTTGCCCTGGAGACACATAGGCTTTGACCTTTGGGAATCTGGGCACCTGGCTTCTTGGTCAAAGTTTTGTTTTTCTAAACTTGGCCTCCCTTCTTTGTACCGTAACATATGATTACCTCCAGGATTCCCCCACTTCTTAGTTCTGTGTATTATTGACCTGGCATTAAAAAAAAAAAAAAGCCAGCCAAAACAACCCCAGCCAAAGATAAAACGGACTCAAATGCAAAGATTTTAGCAGTGACAGTTATTCCTGCGTATCAGATGGAACACATGGTGCAGAGGAGATAGCTTCAGTGTGCTCACCAGCTTTTTGCTCATGCACAGGGTGAATCCAGATGACCCAGGTGCCCACATATCACAGGACCTGGGAACTTTTTTTAAGCAATAACTTATGGACTGTACCATCAGTGTGAGATCAGGCAGAGTGAGAAGCATGGAGTCTGCAACACATTGTTATCATATTCACATTGTTGATTCTGATTCTCTGATAAAGTTAATTAACTGAGTCAGAGCAAATTTGCTCCACACCTGCTCTGGACAGAGCAAGCTCAACCAGCTCTAATCAATCATTCCCACCAGGAAACTGGCACAAATGGTGCTTGTTCAGCTGGTGCCAGCAGCTGATGTTGGTGGTACTGGTGGGACGTGCAAATCACTCAGGGGGAACCACATCAGGATCTGTCCCTAAGTCACTTTATTTTCACTCTTAAAATACTACATTCCCCGAGCCTTTCTAAAAAGCTTTGCAGATCTCAGTGCCATTCATTTGATGCTCTGTCAGCATTTTCTTCAGAAAAAATGAATTATTTTGCATTTGCCACCTGTCCATTATCAAATTGGTTCTAGGATGGACCAAGGGAGGATCTTTCCCTCTGGTGCCCAGAGTCAGACTCCTCATCTGAGGGCCTTCAGCAAGGAGGAATGGTAGGGCACATGGGCCAGGAGTCCAAGAAACTGTGCCCTGCATTTTCTGGATTTACCCATCAAGAGTTTCTAGTGCATGTCTAGAACTGGCTATTAGATATACCTAGGACCTGCCTCATTCTTTGTTTCTGAATATTTCTGGGCCCTTTTACCTGCCCTGATGTCTGCGCACAAAGCCCTCCATTCAAAATCCGTGGCTGTTCTCAGAAGGAACATGTATCTAAAGGCATGTTTAGCATGGCAGAAGCCTGTGGGAGCCTGCGGGTGTCCTGCACAGTGGTTCTTGATGCGGTATGTGGAGCAGTTGGACCTAAACTCTGCCAGCCCCCTACAATGTGGTTACAACATGGGATACAGCAGCTATGGCAAACCTTGAGTCAGACCAAAGACTGGTTAAAAGCCCCAGCAGAGATGTTACTCTTCCCAAGGCAGCTGCAGAAAGTTAAAATGTGTGGCAGGAGAAAGGAAAGGGCAGTGGGTGGCAGGAAAAAGGAAGACAGACAGCAATGAAACTTATAAATGACAGTGCTTGCTTTTGGTTGTTACTAGTTACCTACTGGTTACCAGTGTTACTGGTTTTTAGTTATCAGAGAGAGGAGCCTGACTGGGACCCTTGCTTTGGGGTTAAGTCAGACCATGCCACAAAGAGGGCAGAAGAAGGATGAGATATTTTAACAAAGAGAATGGCGGCAGCAATAGCAGCTGTAAAAATCCTATGGCGCAATGGGCAGCTTCTTAGCAGGAGACAAACAGACTGCAAAGGCAGCTAAATAAGAATCACAGAGTCATAGAATGTGAGTTGGAAGGGACCTTAAAGGTCATCGAGTTGTAACCCCCCTGCCATGGGCAGGGACACCTCCCACCATGCCAGGTTGCTCAAAGCCCCATCAAGCCTGGTCTTGAACACCTCCAGGGATGGGGCATCCACAGCTTCTCTGGGCAACCTCTTCCAGTGCCTCACCACCCTCACAGCAAAGAATTTCTTCCTAATATCTAATCTAAATCTCCCCTCTTCCAATTTAAAACCATTACCCCTTGTCCTATCACTCCACTTCCCGACCAAGAGTCCCTCTCCAGCTCTCCTGTAGCTCCCTTCAGATCCTGGAAGGCTGCTCTAAGGTCTCCCTGGAGCATTCTCTTCTCCAGGCTGAACAGCCCCAGCTCTCTCAATAAATAATAAAGAGTAAGTCATAGGGAAAGACCATGTACAGATTTGGATCCTGTCAGTTCTATGTTCACATGCTGTGGCTACAGATTCTCATCCTGTGCTAAATGTGGGTTTAGGCAAATTATTCCCTCTGCATTGTGGCATAAGGAGCTTCAACTTGGGGCAAGTGGGTGGGCACCGAAGGAGTTACTATGGTTTGTATTTTACCTCATGAAAACTTGCTTGTGTGTCCAGAAGCTCAATCGGAAAGCAAGGGGAACGTTTAAGATTTAGGACTGGATGCTAACAAGAAAACCAGAGCCTGGGCAGGAACAATGGTATCAACCCTCCTGTCCTCACTCCAGATTTGATGGGCACCTTAGTGGTGTGCTGTTCCCTCTGCTGGGCTCTGAAGGCATGAGAAGGAGTTCAGCTGTCCCAGTGAATTTAATTCCTTGAACATCTGCTCCCCGTCTACTACAGAAAAGATGGCAGGCCAGATGGGAACATCCTGGTGGCTTCAGTCAGCCTGGGGGGCACCTACTGCATCCTGCTCAAAGATATTTTGAAAATGATAGATCACAGGACCTGAAGAGCTTTCACATAAAAGACCTAACAGTACTGTAAAGTTAAATAAGGTACAACTTTTTCTTTTCTTTTGTAAGGGAAAGATGTCAATACAATAAGAGGCAAAAGTTAAGAGATATATTCACTAGAGATTCAGCAGGTAGACCACAGTTCTAGGAAAAGGAACATAAAAGGCAGAGAGTGAGCCTGAGCTTGCTGTACATGCCGTTTAGTTGCCAGCAACTATACCCTGTCTCTGCCTTCCGCCATTTCAGTTGGCCACTTCCAAAAAAAAAAAACTTCCAAGAAACTTCTTAGGAAAAAGTTCTTTACTATGGGAGTGGTGGAACACTGGAACAGGTTGTCCAGGGAGGTGGTTGAGGCCCCTTCCCTAGAGATATTCAATGTGAGGCTCAATGGGGCCCTGGGCAACCTGGTCTAGTTGGGGGTGTCCCTGCGACTGTGGGGAGGTCGGACTAGATGACCTTTGGAGGTGCCTTCTGGCCTGGACCATTCTATGATTCTATGAAAACAGAGTCTGGCCAGAGACAGGCTTGAGGAGCAAGCTCACGTGAGTCTCAGGAGGTTCAACAAGGCCAAGTACAATGTCTTGCACCTGGGTCTGGGCAATCCTAGGTATCAGCTCAGGCTGAGGGATGAAGTGATTGAAAGCAGCCCTGCTGAGAAGGACTTGGGGGTACTGGTGGATGGAAGACTAAGTGTGATCTGGCAATGTGTGCTCACAGCCCAGAAAGCCAACCATATCCTGGGCTGAATCAAAAGAAACATTACCAGCAGGTTAAGGGAGGTGATTCTGCCTCTTTGCTTTGTTCTGGTGAGAACTCACCTGGTGTACTGTGTCCCATTCTATACTCCTCAGCACAGGACCAGAGGAGGACCACAAAAATAATCAGAGGTATGAAACCCCTTTCCTGTAAAAAATAGCTGAGAGAGTTGGGGACGTTCAGCCTGGAGAAGAGAAGGCTCTAAGAAAACCTTATAGCAGCCTTTCAATACTTAATGAGGGCTTATAAGAGAGATGGAGAGAGACCTTTTACCGAGGCCTGTACTGTCAGGATACAAGGGGTAACAGTTTTAAACTGAAAGAGGGGAGATTTAGATTCAACATAAAGAAGAAATTCTTTGCTGCAAGGGTGGTGAGACACTGGAACAGGTTGCCCAGAGAAGCTGTGGCTGCCCCATCCCTGGAGGTGTTCAAGGTTAGGTTCAGTGGGCCTTTGAGCAATGCGATGCAGGGAAAGATGTCCTTGTCCATGGTGGAGGGGTTGGGCTAGGTAATCTTTAAAGGTCTCTTCAGATCCAAACCATTCAATGTTTCTCAGAGTCTCAAATAAGTTCAAGCGAGTGTGTGCTCAACATGGACTGCACCAGATTTGGCTCCTTTCCTGCTACGTAGTCCTCTTAGACCATCCTGGAAGGCTTTGCGTTTCCAGATGCCAAATCTGTCAGCATGCTGTTTTTTTCTTGGTTTGATGGTGCACACACTGTGTGGGCTGCCTATACCACATCTCTCTGACAAAAGCAACACAAACTTATAGTGACATCTTAGGGCTTGAGGGGACACAGGCCAAATGCTCTGGGCTCCAAGTGAAGGCAGTCTGCTGAAGAGGGCTCTGGCCTTAGCTAGGTGGGTATCCACCAGTCAGTGCCACTTTGCCTTGGGGACCAGGGACTGCTCCCCACCCCCTTTACTTTGGAGTGCAGGTAAGGTCTAAAAGCTGGAACCTTCATCACTGAGACCATTTCAGCTGACAAGGGAAGGGTGCACAATTTCCCTGGGATGTCAAATGGTGAAGGAAAGCATATCCTACTGAACTGGCCAAACCAGGCGGTACAGAGTCTCAACATATTTGGGGGACAAACAGAGACTCAATGTCATTTATTTTAGCCCTTGGATTTAAATTTTTGTACCTTACCAATCAACTGTAAAGACATTTATGCTCAGAGACTGACCATATATCACTCAACTGCCATCACTAAGGAGGGTCTGGCAGCTTCTGCCATGGGATCATAGAAATATTTCTTTCAGCTCCAAATCAGTGATGCTGCAGATTGAATACAAACCTGACTGAGCAAATTTGGTGGTTAATAGAAATGCGGTGTAACAGAATCTACTGCTGGATCACGTTTACGCTATGTTGTGAGGAAAACAGAAATCCATCCAATTTCAAGTGAAAGGTGGACAGGCGTTGCCAGAACTGCTGCTGGAATGAAGCTCTGGAATTAAAAAAAAAAAAAAAAAGAAGGATATTAGCACAGGGTAGACAGAACAGCTGATTTCCAAAAATTACTGTCAGCTGAAGTAAGGGATCAGAACAGGCAGGATTTTATTTCACGAGACTCATGATATTTATTTTACAATTTCACAGGACCTTATTTCAGCTTGTATTGTGATTCTGAAGCAGTAACAGACAGGGTTTATAAAAAATGAGAAAATAAAAAGAAATAATCTAGGAATTGGAAAATCCAAGAGAAACGTGAAAAGGATGTTATAATGGCTGCAAAGAAATCATGAGTGTTCAAACACTGTTAAGGACTGTCATTTATATAAAGCGTACAGATCAATTAAAGCAAAAGGACGTAACGACCAACTATCCCCATAGGTGACACAGCTGCTGCAGGGAAGATTTATCCTTCCAGATCAAACCTGACATAGACTATTCACTGAAGTGTTTGAGAAATCTCACTGTCCTCCCGGTTCTCACATCCCTGAGACAGCTTTACTGCAACTGAAGAGGAGATTTTGGGTCTTTCAGGTATTTTTTCTGGTGTGTTTTGAACAGCAGGCACAGTTTAGAGTCACACAGTTTCAGCTACGCAGAGGCGAGTTTAGCAGTTTGCGGTAAAATGCTGGCTTAGGTGGCACCCTTTAGTTCCCATTTTCTTCAGTCTATTTGTTGGAAACTGTCACTGAAATAATAGTTGACCTATTGGAAAAAAAAAAAAAGAAAAAAGGGCTATAGAGTCAACTTCTGAATGTTTAGCACTTCTGTTACAGAACAATTACATCAAAACAGGGTTAACATGACCATAGATTTTGCTTGTAAGAACAAAAGATCTGTTATAAACCCAAAGAGGCAGGACCTGAAAGCCCAAGGAGCTGCCACCACTTGATAAAAACAGTCTGCATTATCTGTGAGGATGCCGTTTGTGTCATGAGAGGTAGTCTGGTGGTCGTAGGAGGTTGTAACTCCAGATGGACACATGCTCTGCCAAGAGGGGAGCAGACAAGAGGCATTAAGTCAATTGTTTTGCACAAGACATTTTCAGGCAACAACCAGCAGGTAGAGTTGACTGAGTCCCAAAATATGGCACAGGCAGGGAAAGGTTGTGTCAGGGTAGACCCAGAGGTCCAAGTGAAAAACCTGCGACTCTAATTCAGCATCCATTCTGTAACTGAGTTTCTGGTTCGTTTGCAAGCATTTGAAGGTCTTTGCTGTGTTAACTCTAGGGAAGTGCTGAAGATGGTGATGGTGTGTGCCTGGTAAGGGGAGGTGTGGGGAAGCGTGTTGTGGGACGGTGCTGGCACATGCCTTTTGGAAAGGACTGTTGGGTTGTGCTCCCGTAGCGCTGTTCCGATGTGCTCTCACACGGGCGACGAGCACAGCAGACCTCTGCTGGGCTTCCCTGGCTCTTAACAAGTCTAAACAACAGCTGTTCTCTCTTACTTTGGGCCAAAGTCAAACGCTGCAGCATAAAACATACAATCATAGAATCATAGAATGGTTAGAGTTGGAAAGGACCTTGAAGATCATCGTGTTCCAACCCCCCTGCCATGGGCAGGGACACCTCCCACTAGACCAGGTTGCTCAAAGCCCTATCAAGCCTGGCCTTAAATACTTCCAGGGATGGGGCATCCACAACCTCCCTGGGCAGCCTGTTCCAGTGCCTCACCACCCTCACAGGACAGAATTTTTTCCTAATATCCAATCTAAATCTCCCCTCTTCCAGTTTAAAACCATTACCCCTTGTCCTATCACTCCACTTCCTGACAAAGAGTCCCTCTCCTGCTCTCCTGTAGCTCCCTTCAGATCCTGGAAGGCTGCTCTAAGGTCTCCCCGGAGCCTTCTCTTCTCCAGGCTGAACAGCCCCAGCTAACATGTAGGTTACAGTGCCGTGGAGGGAGTGTGTAATCCATCCTCCTGTAACTGTTGTGGGCGTGACAGTCTAGAAGAGGGCAAGAGACTCATAAAGTACAGATGACAGTTAAAAGGCCTGAAGGAACCACTGCAAGAATCTTATTGGGCATCCCATGCCATGCATAAGACTGCACTGAATTAGTTTGTTCAAACTAGATTGTGTCTATGGAAGAGAAAAATCTTAACTTTTCAGTTTCCAGCCCAAACCATGACACTATATTAATGCACCATGACCTTAGAGAAGTTGGTCCAGTGATATCTCTTCTCACTGTTTGAAATGTGATTTGAAAGTGGCAGTTTCAACATTAGCATCGTGTTGTTAGACCTTCCTCGGTCAGGCTGAAGGTTGCTTTTATGGCCATAACTAAACCATCAACTCCACACTTGCTAAAGTCGACTCCTTAAGTTTATCATGATAAAACACCCCTTAGTGACTCTTTCTGGTTTATTTTTGAACTCTGATGGTATCGTTTCCTGAGGGGGTGGGCAGCAGAACTGGATACTGTGTTCCAGTTGGACTCTCCGAGGGGGTCAGTGGCTGACTGGTTGCTAGAATCCCAAGCCTGAGCATCCGTCTCTTTTTCTCTACTTGATACTCCCTGTTCATGTATCCAAAAATTTCAGTAGCTCTGGAATTGCACTTGGGACAATGTTGGCCATTGGCCATTTTCCCCCTTAATAAAACTAGCCTTCTTTCTTTGTCAAGCTGACAGATTTACAATCAGCTCAGGAATTCTGTTTAAAATGTGGGCACCATATTGCCTTACATTTAGTTCAAGACAAAAGTCTCAAACTTTTCCAGTGTTTCTCAGATTATAGAAAAGAGTGAGTTTCTTTGTCAACTTGTCTGAAATGCGTGTTTATAAAATATCTTACAACGTAATCCTCATCTACGTTTTGAAAGGGAATTCACATACTTTTAAATGCACCTGCTCTATCTCCAAGAATTCGCTCCTGCACTTCAATTATTCTAAATCTTTTGTTTAAATATACATTGCAGACCAGAGAACTGGTATTCAGCTACTCACAGATTTTAAAAACAGGACACACCATTAAAATAATTTAATCTAGATCTGTCTGTGAGGACCCTGGAGCAGGT
Organism: Pedionomus torquatus; assembly: GCA_013398155.1. Classification (NCBI taxonomy): domain Eukaryota; kingdom Metazoa; phylum Chordata; class Aves; order Charadriiformes; family Pedionomidae; genus Pedionomus; species Pedionomus torquatus. The sequence goes on along the minus strand of VZRU01016631.1, from coordinate 18,127 downwards.
TCAGTGCAAGAAGCAAAGAAAAGCAGCATGACATTGATAACCAAATTGGTCATGTGTCATTTTGATCGAACTTTTCCATGGCAGACTACAGATTTTTTTTCTGTGCATCTTAGAAATAATGTCCAATTCCTGTGTGAGCTGGAGCAGCTTTTTCAAGATGATACTTTTGCTTGGTTCAGAGGCTTCAGCTGATGAGCAGCTATCAGAGTGACTAAAAAATTTCCTCAAAATCTAATTACCCTCACCATTAAAATGTTACACAAGTTCTGAATCACAGAATCGTGGACTTGTCAGAGTTGGAAGGGACCTCTAGAGATCATCCAGTCCAACTCCCCTGCTAAAGCAGGGTTGCCCAGAGCACATTGCTCAAGACTGCATCCAGAAGGTCTCCAGAGAAGGGGACTTCGCACCCTACCTGGGCAGCCTGTTCCAGTGCTCTGTCACCCTCACCCTAAAGAAGTTTCTCCTCATATTCAAAGGGAACTGTCTATGTTCCAGCTTGTGCCCATTGCCCCTCATCCTGTCACTGGCCTACAGTGTACCTATATAGTGTCAGTTGCAAGCTATTGGCAGTACAGAAAAACACACCCGCATATAAATTTCTGAAGCCTAGCCTATGAATGCGCTTGTGAAAAAGGGCTGGAGACGCTGGGAAATACTTCTAGCCAAGGAGAAGTGAGAAGGAAGCCCATTTGATTCTGCAAAGGTAAGTCCCTCTGTGGAAAGAAATTGTGAGGTACAAATTCAAAAGATTGTCAAGTCTTCTGTCCACCCTGCAGGAATAACTTTACCCTACACATAGATACGTTAAAATTAAATAATAGTGGCTAGATCTTAAATCAATATTGATGGCAAAACAGAAACACAGAATCATTCAGATTCGCAGTCCAAACTCCTGCTCAAGTTCAGAAGTCACACACGCATGTAAAGGCCTGGATCCCTCATCTTGAGAAACTCCTTGTACGTACTGGAAGGATGCTTTGAAATGTCATCTTCTCCAGGCTGAAAAAGCATGGACCCTGTGGTGTCTCTTCACAGGACAATTGCTCCAGCTGCTCATCATATTTCTGGCCTTCTGCTGAACTTGCTTCATTTGGTCGATGTATTCCTTGCACCAGGAGGGGCAAAGCTGGAGAAAGCACTCTACATGGCACCTAAGGAGTGCCAAGCAAAGGGGAATAATCACTCCCGTTGGTGCATTAGCCTTGCTGCTGATACAGTCCTGGATCCTGTTGGCCTTTTTATCTGCCAGGGCACACTGCAGGTTCATGTTCAGCTTGCTATCTACCAAAACCCTAGTGTCCGTTCCAGCAGAGCTGCTCTACAGCCAGTGCATTTCCAGCCTGTACCACTGCAATGAGTTCTTCCTTCCCAGGTGCAGGACTTGGCATTTGTCCTTATTAAATTTAATGAAGTTCTTGTTGGCCTATTCCTCCAGCCTGTCTAAACAGGACAGGTCTTGGTCCAGATCCTGCAGTGTTCAGCTTGTGACTGGCCTCCCAGTGGAGTTCAACCCATTAACCAGCCTATGCTTTTTATGCATCTACTTGTCTGCTGTCCAGACCAAAACGTTCTAACTTGGATATAAAAATATCGCAGGAGGCAGTTTCAAAAGCCTTGCTAAAACAGAGGTAAATGACATCCACTGCTCTCACACTGATCACCACACCAGTTATTTCATTATAAAAGATGATCAGGTCTGTGGGGTATAAGTAAATCCATGCTGACTGTTCCAAATCGTCTTCTTCCTCTTCACATGCCCAGAAATGTCTTCCAAGGTGACTTGCTCCACAATTTTCATAGGGATAAAAGTGCAGCTGTCTAGCCTGTAGCTTTCTGGATGGCCATTTCAGCATTTTCTGAAGATGGGTACAACACCTGACTTTCTCCAGAAGTCATGGAGCTCTTCCAGTCTCAACAACTTTAGAAAAAAAAAGATAGTCGTTTTGCAAGGACATTGTCCAAAGTCTCTCAGCACCTTGGATACAGCTTGATCAGTCCCATAGGCTTGTAAGAGTCAAGCAGTTTTAAATAACCCCTGACTGGTTATTCAACTAGCAGTTCTCCTTCTCAAACTTTTTAATCAAAGAGGCTTGGAAGACTTTGTCGGGGAAAGCCAAAACAGAAAAAGCATTGAGTACCTCAGTCTTCTATGTGTCTGCTGTAACAAGGTCACCTGTTCCATCCAGAAATGGATTCACATTTTCCTTGTTCAACCTTTCACTGCTGCTAACACAGTGGTAGGAGCTCTGCTTGTTGCCCTTGAATTCCCTTGCGCAGGTCAACTTTAGGTGAACTTTGTCTTTCTTAACATCATCCCTACAAGCCCAGCTAACACTTATACATTTCTCCTTTGCATCCTGTCTCAGATTTCTCTCTCACATACTGATTTTTTTTTTATTTTTTTTTTTTTCTTTCACTGGGGCTCTGTTTTATGTTGACTATTTAGCCAAACCCACATCCTAATATATTTTTTATTTTCCCCTGAGAATTGGGATAGACCATTCTTGTGCTTGGAGGATGCTGTCCTTAAAGACCTGCTGCCTTTACTGAGCTCCTTTACCCTTCAGAGCTGCCCCCTACAGGGTCCTACCTATAAAATCCCCAAGTAAACTGAAATCTGCTCTCCTGAAGACTAGTTTTTACTCTGCTACTCATCTTCCCCAATGAGTGGGAATTCCTATGGAGATTTACCAAATTCATGTACATTTCTCAGCAGGGACAGAAAAGCCAAGATTCAATAATCGCTTAGGCAAGTAATTTCGGTTTCTGGGATACAAATATTTTATTTGTGGTTATGGCAAAGTACAATTTCCTGAAAATCAACTTAAGATTTTTTGCTTTTCCAGATCCTTTTCCAGATCATAAAATACTTTTTGCAAACAAGTGACAAAAAAGACCCATTTTGCCAGCTAGGCTGTTATAGATCTACAATGGACTGTTTTGGAATTGTCTTCAGAAGAGGACAGGGCTGTTTGACACTTAAAGTGTAGTGGAGCTCCTAGTTATTCCAGTTTCAATTAGTCCCATACCTCTGTTACTTTGTTAGATATCAGCTGCCAGCGGTGGTAGAAAGGAGGCTCGCTTCCTTGCATATCGTGGGACAACAGAGGGTTGAGGCTCCTTTCAGAGATCCTTCTCACCTTGAGGTCATTACATGGGGCACATGATTTCTTGCAGAGAATGTCCAGCGTCACTTGGCAGGCAGCATGGACTCTCAACAGGCAGTGAGGATCGGCCACCTCAATTTGGATGGAGAAGAATCTGGGCACATAGATTAAACCATACTATTCTAGTTGCTCTGAGGGTCATCATATGGCCATGAGTTATTTTATTTGCAAGCACAGACGTAGCACATCTACCACTAGTAAAATTTATTAATGCACAGCTCTCTATTGTTATCAAGCTCTGTATAGGTCTCTCAAGGAGATAATCCAGCGTCTTTAAGATTAAGCCAAGGCCTTTCCACACATTTTTATTACTGCCCATATTACTGCTCTCAGCTGTGGTGTGACCCTGGTATTGTATCTGCATAGGACTAAATTTAATTCATACTTGTAGAGAAGATAAGATGGGAAGAGTTTGAAAGAAGGAAAAGTCAGAGGTTTATTTTTATCTTTTTTTGAAAGTCAAAGTAAATTCCACGAACTCTTCCCAGGACATCCTGAGCTAGCTTGTAACATAGTGGGGTGCAGTTCTCTGTGGTGTTAATTGAGACCAAATGAACATGAAGTGAAGGTTGTAAATCTCCAATCAGAGGGTCTGCGTTTATGCTTATTTATTAGGGCAGTGTCAGGACACTTGCACTGCAAAGGCCTGTGATGTATACGTTGTACGAATAAACAACATTTCTCTCTGGAAAATCTAGCAAATCTCACACTTTTTAAATGCACTAAGATTATTTCCGTTATAAATTATTTGTATTAAAAGATTAGATGCTGAAAAAAATCCAAAGAATATATATTCGCTAAGCAGGGGTCATTCCTGTGCCTCGAAGAAATATGAATTTTATAACCACACATAAACAATTACAAACTGCGCTATGTTTTAGAGAAACACAGCAAATGAGTGAAAGGTTCCGTGAACCTGACAAAAACCTTTAAAATTGAAAACAGACATAAAGCTTCTTGTGACCATTGTTTGTGTTTTGAAACCAGTAGGTTCCTGGGGTTTGTAGGTTTAATTTTTGTATCTTTCCTTTCCTTTTTTGGAAGTGAACAGTTGACAGTCTGCTTTATATGCAGCATGCATAGCACATAAATAGCATTCAAATTAAATTCTACACCAGCTGTACATACCCCATACATGTGGTTTGCGAATGTTGCTGACTGCAAATGGTGCATATTTTGATTTTCAGTTGATATCTAAAACTGTGAATTATCTTCTGAATATGTAGTGTTTTGCTTTCAATCCCTAGATTACATTTATATCAAGCAAAATAAATACAACTGTCTGATAATCACAACCTGGCTTTCTTCAACTTAGGTAACGATGAGTTTCTGGCAAAGTGACCCCAAATCTTGTCTTCTTCAAGGCAACAGTCCCATTTGGGATCTGAAGGGGGAGGTTGAAATGAAAAGTAGCTGCAGAGGATAAACCGGTGTGTTTCGGTATGCTGCATCCCGTTAACCTGAATTTTCTTGCATGTGAAGCTGCTTTTACTCCTGTAAAAGTCCCAGCGTGCCTTTAAGATAGTAAGACTCGGTATTCAGCTATTAGCCTTTTCAGGCATGTTCACACTGCATGACATTTATATAACATTGACTCCCAGCAACCTGTTCCAGCATCCACTGGGCCCGGTATAAAGCCTATGAGGATTTGTTTGGATGTGGCCGGTATCTGGTTCTTCCAATATCCTGGTCAGGAACATGGCAGGGAGCCATCGGAGGGAGGAGAAGTAGCCAGATGGCACCAGTACACTGTTGCTTTGGCATTTTTTTCTGGCCAGCTTACTGGTGCGATCTCAAAGGAGGATTTTTGTTTGTTTGTTCGTTTGTTTTGTAGCTTTTCTTTGTGGTAGCCTGTGGACCTGAGTTAAGCTCACCGGTTGCTTGGTCGCCTTACAGCTTTTCCACCTTTTCTTTCCTCTTTTTATTTGTCTCATGTAGTCTTGGAGGGAATTTACTTTGGTACACTAAAATCTTGCCCTGATTTCATATTCATTTTTCATACAAAAGCCTTGTTGGCTCTAAGGAGAGCCATATGCTTGAAAGACATGCAACACTGATATTTTTTTTTTTTCTATCAGCATATCTATGAACATTGTGAAAATTCACAACAAACCTCAAAGGGAGCTAAGACCCATGTAGACATTTATGCCCACAAACCTCAAAGGAAGATAAGACCTGTGCAGGTATTTGCACCCACAAAACTTAGAGGGAGATAAGGTTCGTATAGATATTTACTCCCACAGAAAAGACTCGATTTTAAATTCTGAGTTGGAAAATGCTCCTTCTCACTGGCTGTGTCTCAGATGCTGGCATCTTCCTTAAAGAGGCGGGGAAGTTCAGGTGAATCTATGGGTGCACGGTCCTGAGGGCAGACGTAGCTGTGAGATTTGTCTCTCCAGCCTCCGAGCTGGCCGGACACGAGCCATTTCTGGTCTCTATAACTGTGTTAACTTCACACGGTGCTCAAGTTGGTAAAGCCTGGTGTGTGTTACCCGGTTTGTGTCTAAACAGCTTTGAGACTAGAGCTGGCTTATGTCCAGCCATCTGAGAGCACCGACCAAGCCACCCTCACGTATCTGCACCTGTCCACGTGGATCTATTATAAATGTGCACGATGCAGTATAATCCACTGTTTATAAATGACATATTGTGACATCTCTTTTCCCCCTCCCCTCAAAGCCTTTCAGCAGCGAACTAACACAGAAACGATGGGGCAAAGAGAATAAGTGCATCGCTGGGAGATACCTCTTCTCCTTTGTGTTTGAACCCTGTGATCTGCCTAATTGAGAGACTGATCTTGATTGGTTGTGAGCACCCACGGTTCCTTCTGATGGGAGCATATGGTATTGCACTGTGTGCGCTTTGAGCCAGGGAACAGATCTCTCACTACCCGCTTTACACGTAGGACTGACATTACTACAAAGACAGGCGGCGGCAAGATAATGCCTTCCAGCAACTGTGAAAACCGCCTGCCTGACTCAGATGCTTTTCGACTTTCCGATAGCTTAGTTCCAAGAGTGCCTCGAAAAGTGGTTCACAGAATCATAGAAGGGTAAGAGTTGGAAGGCACCTTAAAGATCATGGAGTTCCAACCCCCCTGCCACGGGCAGGGAGACCTCCCACCAGAGCAGGTTGCTCCAAGCCCCATCCAGCCTGGCCTTGAACCCCTCCAGGGATGGGGCAGCCACAGCTTCTCTGGATGGTTCGTTGGCCTCCCAAAAGCACCAAGCTCCTGGGTCATCTGCCTGCTTGCACCTTTGCAGGTGATGATGTTCCTTCTGGCTTGGCACATCAGCGGCGAATGAGTGACTTCGATACAAAAGGTAACTGTCAAAACATTCTGTTTAAAAGCTGCTTTCAGCAAACATCTTCTCAACACGCAGGTTACTGATCCTTAAAAGCTCTGTTCAGGCCAAGGTGGTGAATGCTACACCCGTTTTGATGACAGATTTTTGCATGAGACGGTGGTGGCAGCAACTCGGTTGTTCTAATGGAAGGAGAAGATAAGAAGCAGCTGCAGTCGTGGTCTGCAGATGTTCAAGGCAACACCAGTCAGGAAACTGCTAACTACCTTTAATTGATCAGCCCACCAAAGTGGGGGGAGCGGGTGTTCACATCTGTGGCCTATTCTTATAACACATTTCCCCCTCACTAATTCTTGCTACTGCCTGGAAGCTTTCCAGGCTGCTGCTGGTGATCAGAAGACAATTCTTCCATAAAGAATCAGGCTAATTCCAGCTCTCAAAGGGCTTTAAGTAACTAAGCAGAGGCGTTTTCTGTTATAATAACCAGTTAAAGTAAACAAACTGTACTTAAGGAGGAGTTTAGTCTGGGTTTAAGGTTTGCTGCTCCTGTAGGATAGCCTTGGTGCTTTGCTAACTACGCTGAAAATCAAGTAGGGTTAAAAGGCTTGCAAAAAATGAAATAAATTATCTAGCAGATTATTATTAAGTGAGAAGCAAGAAGTCATGCTTAGTCTGCAGGGTCAAATAGAAAAGCTCTTTCTTTCTCCATCTCTCTATTCAGCATTAAAACTCTGGATGCTTTCCTGAGCCTGTGTGATACTCTGCATACCTCTGACTTCAGGTAGCATAGAGAAAAGAGCTGATTCCAGAAAGTAAACCTGGTTTCAGATGCTAACCCCTCCTTGGGGCTTCCACAGAGTCCCATTCACATTCAAATCTTCCCTCTTGCTCTTCCCCTAGGGCTTCCTAATCCTTAGCTCTGCCAGGGAGGAGTGCTGATCTCTGAGTGCTCTACCAGGGAGGACCCAGGAGGCAGGGGCTGCCTCTGCCTTGGAAATGCTAATGTCCCCTGGGCATGACTGGTAGTGATTAGGACTAGCCCAGTCACTAAACTGGAAATTGGCTAATCCCTAAACAGATTGTTAGCCTGTGGCTCAGGTTGAGAGAGATTCAAATCCCAGTCTCATCCCATATTCTGCATCTCTAAACCTTCTTTAAACCTTCCTGTGGCTTGGGAGAGTGCACATTAAACACGACTGCCTTTGGGGTGATAATGTGGCTGCTCCCAACCTTGGTAGTGGCAGCTTACTTGATAAATGTAGTGACAATCAGTTTAGAAAGGTAAAGATGGATTTAGAAATTAGGTTCTGTTCTGTGGATCTGAGAGGTGAAATGTTCAATAGTCATAAAAAGGCAACAGATGGCAGAGTTCCTTGTAATGGGATGCTGTTGAGACTAGGAATTTAACCAGGACTGGATGTTTGTAGAAGTAACAGTATCCAGACTAGAAATAATTAAAAATACAATATTCTAGGGGGACATTACTCTTTTTCTTTAGACTTTTTTTTTGTCGGTTGGTGAAGTTAAACTTAGTCTGCTTCTTTATATAACACACACACCTGGAAGAAAAAGTTTTATCCATACCTGAAATTTAACAGGCTTGCAAGACCTCTGACCAGTGTAACTGCATCAAAGAACATTGAGTGGAATCAGCAAGGAAAAAAGTTTACTGTTCTGTTATTCCTACATGTTTCTTTCCTTTATCTGGATGCCAAGATAATGAATTGAGTGTACAACACAGAAAAAGATTACCTGAGGTGGGTAAAAAAAATAAAACCATGTAATCTATGATGCAAAGTAAAAGTATTGTTTATTTATATCAAATATGAATATTTTTCAAGTTGGAGCCAAAGTTTCTGTATAATTTCGAATGACCCAAAAAAAGAGGAAATACTGTATTCCTTGTTTTCTGTCAGAAATATAGAAGCTATGAAACTAGTACTTGAAAAAGAAAGGGAAGAGCATTTCTTGTTTCAAAAATGTGGCTCTAAAGTTTCACCTAGCTGAGAGGAGCTAATGAGAAACTGCTAGAACTCTCTGTTGCAACCTGAGGGTAAAACTCCTGCTAGAGGTCCAGGTGAGGGATGGAGAGGTCTCTGAGGGATACTTGTTATCATCTATGTGGCTGCTGCAGAGCACGGGAGTTCATGACAACTTGACATGCAAAGGCAAACAGAAGGGTGTGGAAAAATACACACACACCCCACCCCATCTTTTGGCCAAAGCTTGACTAAGCCTTTACTACTACTGAAAAAGAGTCCAGCACAGGCTTCTGGCAGTGAGTCCAAGCAACAGGGTACATTCACTTCCCCATGCCTAAACTCTTGTCCCCCTTGAAACATGAGGTGGCTATATCCAACCCATCGCTTGGGCAGTCTGGGCTGCTGCTCCTTGGCACAGACCAAAACTGAGCCAGAGAGTGCGACTGATCATGAGCTTGAGCCTTTGGTCTGAGACTTGCTTCATTTGTGAGTAAAGATGCTGCCCGAGAGTGCCTGATGGGCAAGTACTATGTCTCTTAAGCCTGTTCTCCTCAGGTGTTAATACTCTGCCCACTAATCTCACCTCTCACCTCTTCTTTATTCTTCTCCTCAACTTCTAGTTAGTCTTTGAACCAAAACAAGTTGTGCTGGGGACATATTTGGTGGCAATTATAGTCCACGTTGTGGAAGTGGGGCACTGGGCAGCAAGTACCAGCAGCTACTACTCCATGCTTTGTTTGGTCTCCAAGGATTTCATTGAGCTTTCTGCCTAAGAGCCTCCAGTTCTGCAGTTCAAGGTCTAAGGCTGCTCCTGTCTCTTTATATAAATAGGTTGTATACGTGATGGACTGGCTTGCTGCTCTTTGGCTGGCCAACTGTGTCTGTTCACAGCAAGAGGAGATTTTGATCTCCAGAGTGCTGCTTGAATCCTCTCTGTCACTTATTCCATTTCCATAAAAATATGGGTAAATTCTGTAGGATTTGCCCAGCTCATCAACTAACAATGTGAGGTGTTGAAAAGCACCTCAGTTATTCTTAATGTTCCACATATTTCTATATGATTTTTTGTTGAGGTTATTCATTCTTTTTCACCAATTCTGGTGTTCACTGCAAATACTTCTCATACCTATGCTAAGGGAGAAAATGTCTTTTCCTTGAATGTAATGTGTAAAAGAGAGGTGCCTAAATGCACTGCCGGGGTAAATGGCGGACATTTAGTAGTAAATGAAAACTAAAAAAAAAGATTCTTGCAGCACTTGACATCCTTGTGGTATGTCTTATTTCCTCCTCCTGAAAGCAGAGGACTTCACATGTGAGGTTCCTCTACTGAACAGTCCTGCCTTGTTCTTTCTTGGTTTGACTTTGGACATACCTAGATTGACTGCCCAGCTGCATAATTCCATGGGATCTTCTGGTTTTAGAGCTCTATTTTGGTCTATAAATCTGACCAAAAAGTCTCCAGAAGGCCAGTGTGGAAGAGATAGCAACAGTTCAATGTTCTCCCTTTATTTCATTATGAGTAGATGGTGTGATTCTGCACTTTCAGTGAGACTAATTCAGCGTTGACATAATTCAGAATTAATTCCATTTTTATGGACTGACAATAAAGTCGGACTGATGCCAATGTCAGGCTGACATCACAGGTGTAAAGATGGACATAAGAGGCATAAACCAGGAGTTATATACTGGCTTGTGGTCTTCCCTATGAGGTCTATCTTTATGTGCCCCTACTGTGCCCTTGCTCCAAGTCAACTATAATCCACCTGACGGAATTAGCCAGAGCCTATATACTATCTCACATCTCTGGCTTGGTCACTGCTGCTCAGTCTTGTGTCATCTTCAGTCACAAGGTTTGGCATCACCTCGGAGAGCAGAGGGCAAAAGACGTTCTCCTTTTTGTGTCTGCAAGGCATCACCTCCTGCGACACTGGGCTGCTTCCACAAGGAGAGGTTCTCTGCAGCTGGAAACTGCAGTCACTAAAAATAGTCAGGAAGGTTAAAAAAAGCAGGAGCAGGGGAAAACACTTAATGTGTGACAAAGTAAGTGATTTTATAACTGATTTTATTACTTAAAGTTCAAACATTATTTTCACTAGTCTTTGTCTGGTGTAAATGAAGATGAAAGAAGTTGGATGAAGGGAGACTTGAGCACCGCAGGATGCTTCAGGGACCACGTCTTTAAGGGTTATTAAACACAATTTGGTTTTGTCAGATTCCAATTTGTCTGTGTTTTAGCAAATCCTAGAAACTTGAGTTCTGACATTTTGTATATCCTTATTAATTATTCATTCTTGAGAATCTGTACTTGTTTGACCTTAAGAATTATTGCCTGTTTACATTAAAGAAGACCCAGTAAGACTTGTCATACATTGTCCTTCATGAAAAATAAAAAAATATCAGAGTCCTTCTCCCTGAGTAAATGAGGAAATAAAACAACCTGGGCTGGGTCAATGGTTTTAATACTGGTGGGAAACTCTTAACGTGCTGCAGAGGCAGCATCTAAGGAATCTGCTGAGATAGCTGGATCTGCAGTTCTAGGTTAAACTTAGGGATACAGGGCCATACTTTATCAACGTTATGTGGGATGAACTGACCCTTGTGCAGAGTGCCACCAGAGGACTCATGCATCACTTATGCCTGACAAAGCGTCCTAGGTGGGACTTTGGTGCTGCATGAGGCTAATGTAGATACTCTTCAGAGGAGCTAAGTTTGAAACACTCTAANTTTTTATTGAGACAAACTTCCACTGAATCAATGTGACAGTGAGTGTGGTGCACAAACCCCACTGACTTCAGCAATTCCATGGCAGAGCTGGCTGCAGATTTCCAAATCCCACCTCCATGTTTCCATTTAATGGAAACAATTTGCTTTTGGTGATGCCAATGTGGTTTTTTTCTGTTCTCAGACCGGGTGGAAGCCTGGGCTTCCCAAGAACCAAGTTTTTGTGGCAGCCTTACTGCTCATATTACCATGGAGCTGACAAGCTCAGGGCTTCCAGGATTTGCAACATTAGGGCAGCCCCAACACCTAACCTTTCTACATCTGGTGAGGGAGCAACCACAGCACTGAGAGATCCTGGGGTCTGCACCTCTAGCCAGGGCTCACAAGTTTGTCTCTGCAGCAGGATTTTGGGGCACAATTTTCACACGAGTCAGGGCTTCAGGAATTCTGATATTTCTGCCACTGGACTGAGAACAAATCATGGTCTTCACAGGTCCAACCTTCCTGTCATGCAGTGGTGAAGATGGCCTGCAAGTATGTTAGTTCTTAATGCTGACTGTCTGGGATAGGGTATTATCTGGACACTGAAGAACTCATTGGGATATTTGACTTTCCTAGAAATAACCAAGAGTTCAGATGATGAAAGAGTACTATTCCTTTATCTCAAAGAAAAATATCTGACTGAAATAAGTATATTTTTCTGAAATATAGAAATTCTTCTCTCAGCCTTTGGGTCTCCTCAAGGGTCACCATCCTGCATCATCTCAGTAAAGCACTGGATGCATTGGCCCCTCTTGTGGCTGTCGTTTCTCAGCAAGGTATATGTTTTGATAAAGTTCAGAATAAGAAAAAAGCTTCATACTAAGACTTGGTTGATGTCTAGACTGATGGGAAACCTGTGATAACAGACTGCCTAAGGAACCACCAAGCAGTAACTAGCTGACTTTGTTTACCCAGTGGCAAAAAACCAAACCCCAAATCACATGCCCAGTGCACCAACTTTCCAAGGCAGGAGGGGATAATCTGCTGGGAGCAAGACTGAAACTCCTTCCTGAGTTAAGGACTAAAAAATCCTTCTGAGCTGAAGGATGTGGGGAAGAGGAAGGCTTGACACTAGTTAGTCTTCATTAGAGATGGAGTACAGAAGGAAAAAAGGTTCTCAGGATCCAGGGTAAGAGCAGAATGGAAGGTGGATCATCTGCCAAGAGACTGTGAACATGCTGCACCCTGTCAGCTGTACCATGGACATCACCTTTGGAGTGAAGACAAACGTGGACATATATATATGGCTTTCTTTTAACTGCTTGTTTATCAGCTTCTGTAAACTAAATACTGTGAGAGGCTAAGCAAATCCCTGGGATTCAGTTCTAATGCTCTGGCTCTTTGACTATCTTCAGCCAACCAGGAGATGGAGGCTACTGCACTCAGTGAAACCTATCAGTGAATAAAATGAGCTGCTTTTCCTGGGGAAATGGAAGACAAACAGTTTTTTTTGCCACAATTCACATCAAACAGCCCTGTATAACATTTTTCATCTTTTTAACATTAAGTAATGATGATGACAATAATAAATTCTCTGTCTGGTGAAATTCAAACCTCCCTATTTGGGTATTAAAAGTTGCACAAAAAGGCAGAAAGCAAAAAAAAATCCTTAAATCTGTTAGTGTCCCTTTGAATATGTAATAGGTACTTACATATTTTCAGTCCAAGACAGGAGCAGTTCTCTATGCCACAGATATGGACCCTGTGCTCTGTGGCACCAGCACATCCAGTAAAAGGCATTAAAGGGATAGTGGAGATGTGAGGACACCTGCTAACCCTAGACAGACCGTGTTCCTGTGAATGCCACCTTGCAGCTGGTAAGAAGGTTGCTCTGCCAAGATGCAACCAGGGCTTCAGATGCTAAGGCTGATCCTGATCCTCACTGTGCTAAAGTGAATTGGGAGAGATTTCCAGTCAAAAATGTACAGGCATGGCAACAATCTACAGCCTTTATATCGACAACCAAGAGACTCAGCTCCTATGGGTACCTCTATATTCGTAAATAAAGCAGAGCCTCATTTAGACAGTTTTGGTGCAGTTAAAAGGGCCACAAGGGAGGAAACCTAGATTTCTTGGGTTAATTAACCCTGGAAACCTGGGTTAATTTGGGAGGGTGTCCTCAGCTGCCTTTAAATGAGCTTTTGTATTGAGTGGAAAGAGGGCATGACTTTGTGTTTGGGGAAAGATCCCATTATCATGGCAGTTATGAGCCAAGGATGGATTTTCTGTGACCAGTGGTAGCGAACAAAGAAGAGGTTGGTAGGAAATTCTGTGAGCCTGGAGGCAGAGCTGTGGAGAGCATCAGAAGCAAACCAAGGGCTTCCTTATAGAAAAGGTGGGTATGTGGGTTTGTACCACAGTATGTGGCCGTGGCTTTTAGAGAAGTCAAAATAAAACCAGCTAGACTGATTAGATTATGAAACTTAGTAGGCAGCAGGTCTAATTTTTATTTCTACCTTGCTGTGCAATTACTGCCAACTCATCTAATTTCTCAGGGCATCAGTTTTTCCATCTGTGAAATGTGGATGATGTGACCACCATCAATAAATTGCAGAAGGTAAGTGCAACGTGATACCTACCCCCAGTGCCTCATGGACAGATTTTTATTTAGATACTCCACCACCTCTGAAATAACATTGAATAGGTGATTTGAAGGCTCTGCCATAAATCTGAATATCGCTGACACATTAGGAAGGAGGTGGTCAGAGGATGAACTGCATTAGCAGAAGAAGTACCTTTAAATCTGGTATAAATGAATTTGAAGTGTGGTGGTATGAAGATATTTTTGTTTAGGTGTTCTGCCAAAATGTGAGGCATTCGCATTTTTATCCTTTTCATGGATTTTCTTGGAAAGTAAACAGCATGCATGTTATCATTACAACTTTGCTGAAATAAGTGACTCAAATACTATTTGACTACTTTTTGGAAGTAATTTTGTGAATGTAAAATGGAAAAAAAAAGGAGAGCTGTGTGATGTATCCTTCCCAGGTTGGGTTTTGGGATTTATTTTTTTTTTGGCTTTCTCACAATAAACAGATCTAAGAGAAAGCCTTGTTTTTGCAGAAGACTATGCACTGATTTGAGGATAGTCTTTGCACCAGCAGTGCAAGTTACCTTACAGTATCTCCGAAACTTCTAACAACTTTATAATTTTGGGAGTTGAGTACGCCTTTGTAACGTGGGGTTAAAAAAAGATTCAGAGAAGTGCTGTTTAGCCTTTTCCAAATAAGAAGTTCACGAATTTTTTGCGGAAAAAAAAAGCTGGTGGGATTGGTCCTAAAAGAGAGCTGAATTGCAGCTTCAGTATCAGCGCTGTAATGTGAGCCGTGCATTTTAATGTGGACGTGGCACTTGCAGCAGCACGATAATACGGAAGCATAACAATTACACCAGTAGAATGAGCTCATTTCTAATGGTATTTGTGTTATATGGATATATGGCTGTTGGCCTGTATGCTGATACTTTCATTGCTGCCATATACATGCAATCTACTTATGGTTAAGGTTGCCAGGCAAGTAATTACCAGAATGGAGTGCTAAGCAAGCAGTCCCGGTGTCAAAGAATCTGACCTTGTGAAGATAATGAGACAAGGAGAATTCAGAACAGATGAAAGCCAAGAGCACCTACTTTATCTACTGACAGCCAGAGAACACCTTCATGCTCAATCAGTTCCTGCTAATGAGACAAGATGGGGCAAGATGGTAAAACAGCAGTAACGGGCAAACTTTTTTTCAGCTTAATGATCTATAACTTAGTTAGATAAAATTGTCTTTTAAACTGGGCAGGAACATAAGTATGAACGGAGAAATACAAAGAATGTATTTAATACATTTTTTTGGGGTTGTTTACATTATAATGGGGAATGATTAATGGGTGGGGAAATATACCCTGTAGTGTGGCTGGGGGAAGCTTAATCCATTTAACTGATCAAAGGGAAGGCAAAAGGGCAACATGATTGCTCTCCGAGAGTCCACATCAGGCGAAGAGCACAGAAACGGAGGGCTTTTCAGCCTGGCTGGCAAACAGACACAGCATACACCGACTGGAAGCTGAAACCAGAGAAATTCAGGTGAGAAATGGTGAGCTTTTATCCATGAGGGCAACTTATTACTCAGCATTGTGGGGGGCTCCTTCTTCCTCAATTAGAAACATTGGTTTAATTTATACAAGTTAAGGCTGGGTGATTTTTAAAAGATTTACCTGTTTTTTTATGTTTGTGGTCCAGGGGTCACCAAAGAGATCTAAGAAAGATAACGAAGAAGCGCAAACCGATTGCCAGTGAGCCTGAAATCCTCATATAGAATCTTCAAACCTACTGGAAAGTTTAAGGATATGCAAATTGTAAAAGGTTGAAAACTAATGGACTAGCTAAATTGAATCTTGGATTTGGATCAAGAATTAATGTAGGGGAATTTTAAAGTCTTTCTTACTCGGAACATGAGACTAAACAATCACTCTGATCTATTCTCATTTTGCAGTCTATAAATAGGACTAATATTTTTGCAGCCAGACTGAGATCAGGAAATTCTAGCATATGTTGTAGATAACCTCTTCCAGTGAATGTTGGTGAAGCAACCTTATGAGGTGTTTTCAGGATATCTAGCTGATTTTTCTAAATTATCTGCTTGTACTCCCCTTTTCCTACCATTTTAAAGCTATGCAGGAATTATGAACCGTTCCTGATGCTTACACAAAGTTGCAGCCTCTTTCCATTCTCTGTTGAAAGTCTCTGCATTTATTCTCTTAAAGGCCATGGCTTGGTGAGAAGGTAGCATGGGGCTGGATTGGACTATGGAAATGAGTTGCCTGTGGTCTCAATCTTACTTGAAACTCCAGCCAAAATTATAATTAACAAAGGTACTTGGCAAGTTGAAGGCAGAAAATAGATATAAGGTTGATACCTGGATCACTGTTTGAAATCCTTTACCTTTACTGTTTATAGCAAAGAATCTAAGCCACCCAGCATGAAGTAGACCATCTGAAAATCACAAATCAGAGTTTCTGAGGGGCATTTTCCTGTTGCAATCCTCTGGGACCAAAGGGAAAGGCACTGTCCCCTTCTGTGGCTCCAGTGAGATGGGGGCCAGGAGGTTACAAAGCTGCACTTTTCCCACCCCTGTTTCCCTTCAGAGATGTCTCAGCTCTATATTCAAAGGCCTCTCAGTGACTGACACTGAAGTTCAGACCCACCAGTTGGGGGAAAGGAGAAGTCCTTTTCTCTGGAAGCTGCTGGGCAGAAACCCTGCTCTTTCTGTACTGGGAGAGAACTGGAACGTAAGTTGGAGGCTAAGGTCATAGAATCCCAGAATGGTTAGTATTGGAAGGAACCTTAAAGATCATCCAGTTCCAACCCCCCTGCCATGGGCAGGGACACCTCCCACCACACCAGGTTGCTCAAAGCCCCATCCAGCCTGGCCTTGAACCCCTCCAGGGATGGGGCAGCCACAGCTTCTCTGGGCAACCTCTTCCAGTGCCTCACCACCCTCACAGCAAAGAATTTCTTCCTGAGATTGAATCTAAATCTCCCCACTTCCCATTTCAAACCATCACCCATTGTCCTATCACTCCACTTCCTGACAAAGAGTCCCTCTCCAGCTCTCCTGTAGCTCCCTTCAGATACTGGAAGGCTGCAATAAGGTCTCCCCTTAGGCAAGGAAGGGTCAGGCAGGACATAACCAAGAGCTCCAGGGGGCCTGGGGGGTCAGTTTCTCTGGCCAGACCAGAATTTCACCCAGCAGTTTCTGTGCTGATTTGTGACAAAGCTGGTTGTCTCTTTAAAACAAATAAACAAACAAAAAAAACCCCAAAAAATCCACCAACCCTAGTCTTGATTTAGTGTCTCAGAGCAATCAGACCACTCCACTTGCTCTTAATTGAGGCAAAAAGCTAATATTAATTCCCAAATGCAGGCCACTCCTGGAGCTCAAATAAGCTGTCACTCCTGCTGCAATGCTCCCTTCCATTTCTTACCTCCTCTAATAAGGAATGAAATCTCTGCTAAAGTTGGGACCTCACCCAGACGGTGAGTTATGCTTGTACCAGAGTCAGAGTACTGCAGTTGGCAAGTCTGGGTGGTTGTTTGGTTGTTTTTTTTTTTTCTAGCTGTGATTTTGTACAGTGGACCTGTCCCCAGGAGGTGTCGTGACCCAGGGCGACAAAGTCATTCCATTTTACGTGGTCTAACCACAGCTGCCCAGCCCTGGCTTGTCCCACTCCCTTTCCATCTATGTATGACCTGTCTCCATCCCATTGGCATTGTAGATTTTGTGGAGTCAAATGTTGAGTCTTGATTAACTTAAAAGTAATTAGATGTCTCCTCTTTCTTTTATCCGTTGTTTTAATATTTTTTTCCATTGCATTTAAAGGAGAGGAAAAAATGTGATTTAAGAAAGAGCGAGAGGTATTTTACACACCCACTCACGCACACCAGAAAAAGAAACTAAGAGAAAACATCTTGCTTTCTTCAGTGTTTTCCCCAACTTCAGCCTGACCTTTCTCAGTTGAATGGGATTAAAAAAAAAAAAATAAATCCAAACAATGAAAGCAATTAACACTGGTATGATTTTTTTTTTTAATGCTGCTGTCATTCTTAGGAAAATCATGAGCAAATGGAACTAAATGTTGAAAATGTTTCCTCTACTGTTATTTCAAACAACTACAGAAATAATTTCATTGAGGTTAGATCTGGAAATACAGAATTATTACTTTTCTTGTAACAGCTGAGCTGCTTTTGGGAATAATTCCAAGGTTAACGAAGAATGAGGTGAGGGTGTTTAGGAAGTTAGAGAAGGACCTGACCCTGTCTTTTGGTTCAGCTGTGCCATGAAAGATAAGATCACTCTTGCTACCTTTTTTTATTTTTAAGTACTTTATAATTCTCCCTCTACTCTGCACTCGTGAGACACCA
>VZRU01016630.1:137087-154333 GCA_013398155.1 Pedionomus torquatus | reverse complement strand
TCCCTTCCAACCCAGACAGTTCTACGATTCTTTCCCCGGTGGAGATGGCAGGGGGAGCAGCGAGACCCCCGTCACGGTGGCTGCTGAGCACCCCAGGGGAAAAAATGCTCATTTCTGGGCAAAAAGGCCAGCTGGTAGGATGGGAAGGCTCCTGGGCGGTGTGTGAGAGCAGGGCCACGGCTCGCTGCCAGCAGCCCCCTGGGCACCGTCCTCTCCTGGAGCAGAAGACACCAGCGTGGAAGGGAGCATCGGTCCAAGCGGGGCAGCGGAGCGCGAGAGACGAGCCCGGCGATGGGAGGTGACCGTGACATGTGTCCCTCTGGGTGCCTGCCGGGTGACAAGGTCAGCACACAGGATCTGCTGAGGTTCAGGCTGCTGACGAGAGGCGACGGCGCAAACGAGGACCTGTGTCATCCTCCGGAGGGTGACTGCAGGCTGGACGGAGGGGGGGGACATCGGGGAGACAGCGGGGACGGGAGCCAACGGGGGAAGATCTGCCGGGCCAGTCGGTATTTTGGCAGCCTCAGCCTGTCAGGTGCTGTCGGCACCAGTCCGCTGCCGGAGACGGGAGGTTATACCAGAACCTTCTGGAAAATCAGAGGGGATGGGGGTGTTCGGTGAACACCGGCACCCGCCGCGGGAACTTCCCAACAGAAACGGGGGAAAAAATCCCACCCGGGACGCACTGGTGTTACCAGTGGTGTTACCCCTCCTGAACCCAAACTGAGGCTCCTGTCACAGAATCGCAGAATCTTCATGGCTGGAAAGGACCTCTGAGTCCAACCGAGTCCAACCACACACAAACCCCTACTTCTCGGCCACGAGAGATGCCCTGAGGTGCCACATCTGCATGGTTCGGAGATACCTCCAGGGATGGGGACTCCACCACCTCCCTGGGCAGCCCTTCCAGTGCCTGACCACTCTTGCAGTCAAGTTATTCTTCCTAATATCAAATCTAAACCTCCCCTGCTGCAACTTCAGACCATCTCCTCTGGTCCTGTTATTAGTCCCTTGGGAGAAGAGGCCACCACCCACCTCTCTACAACCTTCCTTCAGGGAGCTGTAGAGGGCAAGGAGGTCTCCCCTCAGCCTCCTCTTCTCCAAACTCAACACGAGTTCTTCCCAGACCCCTCACCAGCCTGGTGGGTCTCCTCTGGACACCCTCCAGCACCTCAGTGTCCTTGTAGTGAGGGGTCCAGAACCAGTCACAGCACTGGAGGGGAGCCCTCCCCAGTGCCCAGGACAGAGGCACCATCACCCCCTGCTCCTGCTGCCCACGCTGTTCCTGCTCCAGGCCAGGATGCTGGTGGCCTTCTTGCCCACCTGGGCACACTGCTGGCTCACGTTCAGCCAGTTGGCCACCAGCACCCCCAGGTCCTTTTCTACCAGGCAGCTCCAGCCACTCTGCCCCCAGCTTGTAGCGCTGCCTGGGGTTGTTGTGACCAAAATGCAGGACCCGGCACCTGGCCTTGTTGGACCTCATCCTGTTGGCCTTGGCCCATGGATCCAACCTGTCCAGATCCCTCTGTGGAGCCCCTTCCTACCCTCCAGCAGATCAACACTCCCACCTGGTTTGGTGCCACCTGTGAGCTTACTGAGGGTGCACTCAACCCTCCCATCCAGATCATCAATAAAGATATTAAACAAGACTGGCCCCAAAACTGAGCCCTGAGGGTCACCGCTGCTGACTGGCCACCAACAAGACTGATGAAGAAGAACCAGCAATGGCTTTTGCAGATAAAACATTTCACAGTAAGATAAAAACATGCCGTGATGGCAAGTTTGGAGGGGCTTTTGGCATGTGGAGCCCAGCCACCTCGTGCTGCCAGGTGGTTCCCCGCTGCGAGGGCCCCTGTGCAAGGCACATTCCAACACACGTGTGTTCTGCGGCCCTTCCTGAGGCCCTCGCTGAGTTCCATGGGTGTTTTAACCCACCCTGAGTGCTGGCAGGTAGAAGCTTTGGGTTGCGAGACGTCCTGCTGGGGGTCTCTGCCCTCCCTCTGCCGTGGTTGTGGGGGATGCTGCTCAGAGATGCCCCGAGCATCACCTGCATCTGGTGCAGGCACCAGCACAACCCTCTGCCCTGGCCAAGGAAAGTGGCAGTGGGTCCCTGGAGACCCCCAAAAAAGCCATGAGGGCTCAGGGGACCCCACCAGCCCCAGAAGGAGATGGGACAAAGAGCGCTGGTGGATGCCACTGGCAAGAGGGGGATCAGCCCCTGGTTTGCTTGCCCGGTGGCTCCTCTCACCCCCAGGACACGTGTCCTCACTGTTCTCGGGGTGCAGGCAAGGCCTGCTCCTTGCTTCTTCTGCTGCCCCCCGTCCCCCTCCTCTGCTGGGCTGCGTATCGACCTCCTGTTATTAAAGGAAGGCTTTTTTCCATCCGGCGGTCGATGCCCAGCGGATCCCTGATACTCCTCTGTTGGAGGCCACGGGTCCCGCAGGGCAGGATCCTGCGGCCAGACCCAGCACGGACACGTCGGATGGATTTTTTTAATGTGCTGGTCAATAAACCTCCATTTCCTCAGGCTGGGGAAGAATAAGCAGCTCAATTTGCTGTTTACAGACTAGAGAGCCCTGGAAGTATTTCTGCAGCTTATGCTGTTGTCCGGGGGAAAGCGATGGAGGTTTGTTTACGGCAGGACGGGAGACTTCAGAAAATATTTCCATTTAATAATACAGAAAATTGAGTTTGTGCCAAGGTCTTCCACAGCGAGGGGAGAACACGCCTACCTGATCCAGACATCTTTAAACCAGATGTGCTGCTCTCTGTTCTCTCTCAACGCGACGCTTTAAATTGAGGATTTTGGTCACCTCTTGGAAATAAACTTCCAGTTTTCGAGCTGCAGTCACCAGTGGAAGGCAGGAGATGAAAACCCGGCTTTTCTGGTTCTGCCTTCAGTCCGCGTAGTAATTGCCAAACTGCCACTTCTGATAAGGATTTGCGGTGTCGCAGACCTTCGCCCTCAGGGCCCTGTGCGAGGGATCCACTTCCAAGCACGCCGGCTGCTGGAGATGCTCCGAGATGATGTGGTCCGTCTGCGGGGGGGTGGAGAGAGGGGGTTGAGGTACCAGGGCTCAGACAGCAGCAGCTCTGGCGTTTCACCGAGAAAGCTCAATTCTTCACCTGGGGACATTTTTTCCCCTCATTTCCCTACTAGGTGAGATCTCTTTGCAGGGAGTTTTGGGTGAGAGGCAAAGCCTGACCCTGCTGCTGAGCCGGGATCAGGCCGTCCCTCCTCTGCTCCGTGGCTTTCCCTTCGCTGGAAATGGAAAGCTTAAGCTCTCCCGCTGCCCGAGTGGTAATTACCATGCAAAGGAAACAGCTCCAGATGGTGTGTGCACTACAGGGGAACGTATGGCAGACGGCTGATGTCCATATTGTGCAGTTTCTCAGCTGAACTCAAAGCCCCTTTACTGCCCTGAAAAGGATGCACTGGAACAGGTTGCCCAGAGAAGCTGTGGCTGCCCCATCCCTGGAGGGGTTCAAGGCCAGGCTGGATGGGGCTTGGAGCCACCTGGTGTGGTGGGAGGTGTCCCTGCCCAGGGCAGGGGGTTGGAACACGATGATCTTCAAGGTCCTTTCCAACTCTAACCATTCTAGGATTCTATGATGCTCCATAACTCAGCGATGAGTTCAAACGCCGGGGCAGTGAACTGGGCTATGAAAGAATGACGAGCCCGAGTGACCTCCATCCTTTCGCTTTTCACATCTGCCCGGCTCCATCTGCTTAACCCATATGGCCAGCAAGTGATGCTGCCCGCGCTGCCAAGGGCAAGGGACACTTTGGTATCACCGCCCAGCACTGTCACTCGGTTAGTGCCTGGGGAAACACCCCTGAAACGACATTTACAGTCTTGTCTGGGCACAAAGATGGATTTCTGTGCATATAGGAAATGAACTTCACACCACTAATCATAGAAGCATGGAATGGTCTGGGTGGAAAGGGACCTCAAAGCCCCCCCAGTGCCACCCCCTGCCCTGGGCACCTCCCACCACCCCAGGTTGCTCCAAGCCCCATCCAGCCTGGCCTTGAACCCCTCCAGGGATGGGGCAGCCACAGCTTCTCGGGGCAACCTGGGCCAGGGTCTCACCACCCTCACAGCAAAGAAGTTCTTCCCCAGATCTTATCTCAACCTCCCCTCTTCCAGTGTCAAACCCTTTCCCCTTGTCTCATGGCTCCCTTATCAAGAGTCCCCCACCAGCTTTCCTGGAAGAGAAGGCTCTGAGGAAACCTTTGAGCCCATTCCAGTCCCTAAAAGTCCCTTTTAGGAACTAAAGGGGCTTGAAGGTCTTCCTGGAGCCTTCTGCAGGCTGAACCCCCCCAACTCTCTCAGCCTGTCCTCCCAGCAGAGGGGCTCCAGCCCTCCCAGCACCTCTGTGGCCTCCTCCAGACCTGCTCCAACAGCTCCATGTCCTTCTCCTGTTGGTGGCCCCAGAGCTGGAAGCAACACTGGGGGGGGCGTCTCCCCAGATCGGAGCAGAGGGGCAAAATCCCCCCCCTCACCCTGCTGGGGATGCAACCCTCGGTTCCTGGGCTGCCAGCACATGGTCCTGGTTCTAATAGGACACAATGACTGTGACAGCAGAAGGTAAAGCACCCCAAGCCCTTTCATCAGCCGCCACGGAGCCGCTCCTCAGATGTCCCATTCCTGGCACGACTCACGGCTGATGCCCCATATCGACCAAGGTCCCCTGTCCCCAGGTGTGGTGGCAGTGCCAGACACTGCTGTGGCCGTGGCAGCCGCCTCCCCCTGCCCCCTGCCCGGGCAGAGAACACCCCGAGTGCGTCTGATGGAGGGCTGGGCAGGAGCGCAGGCTGGAAGGGGAGACAAACACCGCCCGTGCTCCCGTAACGCTGTCTCCTAAGTGCACGACGATTTTTACCCATTTTTCACAAACCACCCTGGCCTTTGTGAGCCTTGATGCTGCCGCGCTCTGGCTTAGAAAGTTTTACTTTTTCAGACTGAAGTGGAACGGGAACTTGTCGATATGAGGAGCGTGTAACTTAGATACATTTTCTCTTCCTTAAATTAGGACTATTTCTTTCTTACATGTAAAAAATGCCATTTGGTTGCATTTTGGACAATTCCTTACACCAGGCTGTCAGAGGCAGAGTTGTGCCCCTCGCTTTCCGCAGCGCGAGTAATAAATGTAAGTCTCCTTTCTTCTCTTCAGAAATGTTTTCTTTTACAAAATCACTGCCAGCTGAATGCCAATCAATATCAAATAATCTCCGTGGAAGTGCTATTGACGGTTTCTATGTAAAACGGGGAGGTTTTGTTAGTGCAGAGCCCTGCTGGAGCCAGCTCCTCGGCACGGCTGGTGCCTCCCCGTTCTGCCTCCCGGTGCCTGGGGCCGATGGAGCGGCAAAAGGTGGTGGGACCCAGGCCAGGGAACCAACAATGAATTAACCAACTCAGCTTTTCAAGACAGCTTTGCCAAAGCTGGGACCACCTTGTACGAGACCAAAGATGGCTTTGCCAGAGCCAGGACCACCAAAGTACGTGGCACACCTCGCCCACTGGTGGAACCAAACCAGGGACCGTGGGCCAGCAGTGCTTCACTTACCAGGTCTGGCTGGGTGGTGGCCAGTGACCTGTGGAGCCAGGTGGGGCCGTGGCTCCCTCCCTGGCAGTGTTGTAGCCCCAGCTCTCCTGCAGTGCCAGCCGGGGTGAGGCAGAGCTCTCCGTGCCGGATCAGCCGCAGCCAGGTGTAGTTGAACTTCTGGTCCTGTGGGGAGGGATGGGGACAGCTGTGACCCACTGCTCACACCAGCAGCTCTCTTGCCTTCTTCCTGCCCTTGGGGGGGGATGAGGAAAGCCCTGATCCACTAGGGCAGTGGAGCTGGTGAGGGGTCTGGAGCACAAGTCTTGTGAGGAGGGGTGAGGGAGCTGGGGGTGTCCAGCCTGGAGGAAGAGAGCCTGAGGGGAGACCTTCTTGTTCTCTACAACTCCCTGAAAGGAGGGGGTAGCCAGGAGGGTTTGTCTCTTCTCCTAAGGCACAGGCAATGGGACAAGAGGAAACGGCCTCAAGATGCACCAGGGGAGGTTCAGATCGGAGATTAGGAACAATTTTTACCCAGAAAGGGTTCTTCAGCCTTGGACTGGGCTGCCCAGGGAGGTGGTTGAGGCACCATCCCCGGAGGGATTTAGAAGTTTAGGACTGATATTGGGAAAAATTTCTTCACCCAAAGGGTTGTCAAGCTTTGGTAGAGGCTGCCCAGGGCAGAGGTGGAGTCCCCACCCCTGGAGGGATTTGAAAGCCGGGCAGACGTGGTGCTGAGGGACATGGGTCAGTGGTGGGTTTGTCAGTGTTGGGTTGATGGTTGGACCTGATGATCTGAAAGTTGCCTTCCAACCCGGACAATTCTATGGTGCCATGGGAAGACCTTTCCTGCCACGTCCCCTGGCTGTGCCCTGGCACTCGCTGCAAACGAGACCCCCCTGTACAGGAGGGGACACGATCCGCATGCTGGACAGTGGGCAATTAGCAGGGAACGGCCTAACAACTGCTGTCTGTGCAGGAAGGGAGATGTTGCCCAGCGTGGCTGCTTCCCACTGAGCGGGAGCGCAGCTGGGAGGATCCCAGCACAGGTCACTGGCCAGAACTGAAATGTTCCTCCCTGCCCCACATGCTCATCCCTCCATCAAACTTCCCTATTGCGGCTGAATCTGCTGGTCCTGGGGTTGTTGCTCAGCTACAGGCTTTGCAAACAGGCAATTCCTGCCCCTGCTGCTTCCAGGCATCCTTTGGCCCTGTCTGCCCCCCCCGCTGTGGGAAGGGCTGCATTCGCTCCTGGGAGGGGGCTGCTTGCCATGGGGGGGCACGGGAGCTCCATGCCCGGCACTAAGAGGAGCATTAAAGGCTGGGTACGCAGGGCATCCTCACCTTGTTGTTAACATCACACGCCTCAAGAGCCAGAGTGGTGTTGTGCACAGTGATGCATCGCGCCGTGGCTACGTTAACAAGCTGGAAAACAGACACAAAATGCAAATTTCGACATAAATTCCCAAGGCAGAGGAGAGGCTGATACACGCCAGTTAACCTGCTGGGCTCACGGGGCGCTGATTAATACTGTCCACTCAACTGAGTGAAGCAGAGATGGTGTGTCATGGTCCTTGGAGGCGGGTGTAAAGGCACATCTGGCCCGTTACACATGTTTTTCTACCGAGAGGAGCTTGAAATGAGCCCTTTCCAGAAACGTTCAAGGCTGGATGAGACACGCTCTTTTTCTGGGTTGTTTTTGGACGTAGCTCATGTTCCTGTTCTGCAAATCCCCAAAACAACAGCTCCCAGCAGCAACAACTGCAGAAGCCCTTCCCCTTGCTGTGCAGCCACCATGTAATGCAAGCGCCTGGTGACCCCATCCGGGGTCCAGCTGGTGCCATCCCAGGTGAGGCTCCGGGCCCTGGGCATCAGCCACCTGCCATGGACCCCTCAGTGGCCCTGGGGAACAGCTCCATGGCTACGTCCCCCTGTGGGGACAGGCTGAGACAGCCGGGGGGGGTCCAGCCTGGAGAAGAGAAGGCTCCGGGGAGACCTCAGAGCCCCTTCCAGTCCCCCAAGGGGCTCCAGGAAAGCTGGGGAGGGACTCTAAATCAGGGGGTGGTGCCTCGGTTGGGGCTGCTCACGTCTCCAATTACTTGCAAAAGTCCTTTGCCTTCTTTCAGAATTTCTGGAGAATTTATGAATTAATCCTGGTGAATAAGTAGGCTATTCAGAAACGAGTTCTCCAGTAACTTTGGATAGTGTTCAGCACAGCTGGAATTTGCAGAGCAAGCTGAAAAACAGATTTTCTGCCCTATTAAATTCTGAGAATGAAGACGAAAGAGCGATTCAGGTGGCCTGAATCAGGACAAAGCAAAGCGACATCTTGAACATTTTCACAAACACCTCTGAAACATTGAGGTTTTGGTTCAGTCGACACAAAGGCCTCTCTATGGTTTGGCTGCTTTGCTCTGAATTTGACACGGAGTTTCATCGCTCTGATTAAAGCGACAGAGCTGGAAGAGTGAGCATTTCTCAAGAAATTCCCCTTTTTTGGCGGAGGAAGCACAGCATCCTTCCCCAGGGTCTCTGCACAGCCACCTCCCCGCACCTTCCCGGCTCCATCCCCGCGGCGGCAGAGAGCCAGAGCCCATCCCCAGGGATCCCCGCCACGGGCAACCTTCACCGTCACGCCCTTGGCCAACGGATGAGCCAAATGAAACGCAGCCAAACGGTTGCCGTGCTTTTTCCAGGCTCTCCAAAGGGCCGGTGCAGCCACCGGAGGCCACACGCCTTGGTGGGGACACGGAGGTGGGGGACAGGCAGTTCTTGCTCTTGCCCCCCGAGCCGTGCCAGCCCTGTGGGCACCGGAGCCCGGCCACCTCCCCTCAGCAAGTGATGCTCCTGCGGCACGGGGAGACAGGGTGGGCAGGGAGGGGCAGCAAAGCTTTTAGTTTGCATTCCTGGCACCTCTGTAAGATTTCTGGCAAAGCAGATCTTGTACTTTTGCTACTGCAAACCAGGTCACAATCAATTCTGTGTCTCTTCTGGGCAGAGTATTTGAGGTTTCTGAATGCTCAAAGCAGCAGGTGATATTATTCTGCCGAGGCTCAGGGCCGGGCCAAACGTAGAACCCACGTTTTATTTACATTTAATTTACTTTTTGAAGTGGGTGAGATGATGCCCAACACACACCCGCAGAGTGGCTGCAGAAGCAGGACCCGGTGCCAGGGAGCACTGGGAGAGCCCTGGCGTGGAGCTGGAGGGACAGCGGAGGAGCAGCAGAGCCTGGCCTGGCTGTGCCCATCGGCCACCCAGGGGCTTGCACAGGCAGGACTTGGTCCAAACGGGACCTTTAAGGGGTTTTCTGCCCACTGCCCCCTTCCCGAGGTTCACCCGCGCTGGAGAGATGCCAGGGCTCTGCTGCCCAGCTCCTCTGCAGGCAGAGCGGAGGAAAAGCTGATTTCTGCTGCGCTCTGCTGGCGGCAGAGCCCTGCTGCAAACCCTGCCCGCGCTGCCTGCCCTGCCCTGGGCACCCCGAACCCACCCCAAAACCCGATGTGCGGGTAGGAGGGTGCTGGACCACCCGCCTGCAGGCATTGCCCCCACTCATCGCTCTCCCCTGGTGTTTAAATGTTGTTTGAACATGGAACCGGCTCTTCCATGAGAAACTGCCCCTTGTAATCACGACCCAGTTCTTTATAAAACCACCGGGGAAATCCAGCCCACCCTGACATAGGAGATACTCAAAAGTGTTACCAGGGAAGCATCTCGGAGGTGGCACACCGGGATGCTCCTGAGAGAAAAACCACTGAAAACATGCTGAGATGAAGGACAGCGAGTCCCCTGGGTACGTACCAGCCCACTGGCTTTCACCAGGGGAGCTTCCAGATCCGGGTAGACGTTCTCCAGGTACCACCGGAAACTTTTGCACCGAAGCTTCTTCCGCAGTTGGATTTGTTGAGTCAGGTTGCCAACATCCAGCTTTCTTAAGACCAAGTGGTAAGCGTGGCCGTAGAATAACTCCTTGTACTCGTCCAGCCAGACCTCGGCGACACGGGCCAAGTTCCTCTCCACCGTCCTCACCCGATCTTTCGGGAAGGAATAAGGATTGTCGTTCCTGAAGATGTGCCCCACTCTGGAGCAGGGAACGATCTCGATCTCTCCCCCGCACATCCAGACCTGAGAAAGAGAGGTGGCTTTGAGAGAAACAGGGGCTTATGCTGGGTGCTGGCTTCGTGCAGCCCAGGAGAGGAGCAGGGAACTGCCTGGAGGGATGGGGTCTGCAGCGTGGGGCCAAGCCCGTCACAGAATCGTAGAACTGTCTGGGTTGGAAGGGACTTTGGAGATCATCTAGGGCAACCATCAACCTAACTGGTAACAGCAACCCGTCACTAACCCGTGCCACTGAGCGCTGCCAGCCTGTCTTCTAGACCCCTCCAGGGATGGTGCCTCAACCCCTTCCCTGGGCAGCCCAGTCCAAGGCTGAAGAACCCTTTCTGGGTAAAAATTGTTCCTAATCTCCAATCTGAACCTCCCCTGGTGCATCTTGAGGCCGTTTCCTCTTGTCCCATCACCTCTGATTTAGGAGAAGAGACCAACCCCCCTGGCTACCCCCTCCTTTCAGGGAGTTGTAGAGTGAGAAGGTCTCCCCTCAGCCTCCTCCAGGCTGAACCCCCCAGCTCCCTCAGCCCCTCCTCACAAGACTTGTGCTCCAGACCCCTCACCAGCTCCATTCCCCCTTTTCTTTCAGGGAGTTGTAGAGAGCAAGGTCTCCCCCTTCAGCCTTCCCAAAGCCACGTACCTTGAATGAAATCTCCATATTTTCACCTCCCCAGACATCCAGTCCCGGGTCGTAGGCTCCCAGCTCAAAGAAATACTTCTTGTCAATGGAAAAGAGGCCTCCTGCCATGACAGGGCACCTGGGGACAGAGGAGCCACCCCAAGTGTCAGCTGATGGAGAAGCACCTGGCCCTTCACTTTGCTTCCACGTGGGAACCACTGAGAAGCTGCGGCTACTAAACACCCGGGGATGGTGCCCGAGACAGCAAGGATCACCGCTTTGCTGCAGATGGGCACAGAAGGTTAAATAAAACATTAAAAGTGAGGGTATTTGGGTGGTTTTACCCAGCCTGAAAGCTGTGATTTGGCACGGAAGGGAAACACACACCACTGCATCCCCTGGTCCTGGTGGCACCTGGTACCACGAGGGGTGAGAAAGGCTGTGCCCGTCTCTGGTGATGTGACTGCCCACAGCGACCACCGCCCCTCTTGTCCTTGCAAGCGAAGGCACAACATTTGGCCCGGGAGGAGCGTTCGTTCCTAAATTATTAACGGTTTCATCCCCAGAGCCTTTGCCTTTTTTACCTTATTATATCAGTCTCCTTGATTTTGTTTTTCTCGACGACCTCTTGCGGGATCTGCCGCCACCCAAAATTCATTGGCCAAGTGAAAATCCCACGCTGAAAGTTGTCCACAGTCATGTAGCTAAGGAGGGAAGAGATGAGGATGACTAATTCTGAGTCACATTCCTGATTGAAATGTCACCCTTAATGAGTGAAGATGACTATCCGTACATAATTAAACCAGGAGTTTAACAAATTTCATCAGGAATCCTCTTCATGTACTAAAAGTCACCAAAAAAGAGCGTGTGATAAATGAGGGGGCCATGTCCACCACTGACGATCATTTCTGGTGCACAGACGCTGCTGAAGGAGCTCTGGACCTGTGTCTTCCTGCCATTAACGTGCCGGTGGTCCCAGGAAGAGGGTTTGCTCCAGCCACTGGATTTGGGGTTTCCCAGGGGGACCTTACCTCATGTCCTTGTCGCTGATGACCTCGATGACGGGGCAGGCGACCTTGGCCCGGCTCAGGTGGACCCTCTCCAGCAGCGGCTCCAGCCACCCCACGTTGCACTCCACGTGCGAGTCCAGGAAGGTCAGGACGGTGCCTGTGGCAGAGCCCAGGGCATCATCAGGAGCCCATCCCCATGGGCTTGGAGCGCTGCTGATGGTGCCACCACCCTCCCTGGCTCCCCAAACCCTCCCAGCTGTAGCCCAGAGCATGTTTTCACTGCCTGGTCATCGTGGGCTGGCAGAAATGTCCACACTGGGGCCAACACAGGCTGGCCATGGCTGAAGATCCCAGTAAGCTGCAGCTCATCCTACTGTCAGACCCTTGGCTTCGTGTACAGAATGGATGCCCATCACTCACGGGGAGGGGACTAAAACTCAGTGCTGGACCTGTGGGGTCCAGGGAGGGCTTTCATCCTACCTTTGGCAATCTTTGCTCCTGCCAGTCTGGCCCGTATCAGACCGTGCCTCTCCTTGAGATGGAGGATCTTCACCTTGGGGAACCGCGACATGTATCTGTCCAGCTTCTCCTTGAGGTACTCTGGAGACAGAGGAGAGGTTGACTTACCTGTTTCACACCCAATTCAAGGGTGGAAAAGCAGCGGACAGATTTTCCTTGGAAGCACCTCCAGGACGCACTGGGGTCCTCGGGTCTGGGGTGTGAACATCTGGGCACAGCTGCAGGGCTCCTGGTGCACGGCGCTGTGGTCCGAGCCCACTCTCTGGTGACAATCCCAGCCGTGACAGCGCCAGCAGGTTTAGGCTGGTTGATGAATTTCATAGAATCACAGAATGGTTTATTGATTGTTCAAAGACTCTAAAATTAATTTTTCTTCATTGCACCATAATTGCCACTAAAATCTGCTGTGAACTCTTTGCCTTTCCCTAAAAAAATATATATATATTTTTGATGCGCTTCCCAAATTTCTTGGGATTCAGCACCACATTTAAAAACTCAGCCTGGGCTTAAACCGCACGAGGGGTTGCTGTGGCACGTCCCTTCTTTTGAGGTTGCTTTTGTCACGGTTTCCTGCGGCTGTGGAGGCAGCTGGAGGTGAACTCCGGGAAGAAGAGGGTGTGAGAAGGGTGGTCTGGGGGACTGTCCTGCTCCGGGCCCAGGGGACCTCTGCCGGGGCCCTGCAGCTGCACTTCGTTAGGTGACAGCCCCCCCTTGGGTCTGCGGGGACCAGTGGGGTTCATGGATAATCCTTTTCTTTACCCCCCAGGAGAATGTAACTGTTTGCATTTCTGATACTCTCTGGCTAATGAGCAGGTAGAGAGGAAGCCATGGGGAGAAAGGAAAGAGGAAACCTGAAAAGATGCTTTTGAGGGGAAATGACTATTTTTAAAATGAGCAAAGTGATTCTTTCCCCTCTTTTTTTGTGCCTTTTGTCTGGTTGCATTCTAGGCTCCGTGGACGCGTGGCACGAGCCCTGGAGTTCGCCTGAGACAGCAATTTTTCCTGGAGAACCAGCAGTTGGAAAACGACGTCGTTCCTAAATTTTTGAAGGGCTGAAGTCAGCAGAGAGCCAAGGGCTCCATACCAAGGGAATGCCTGGGATCCCCCGCGTCTGGGGAGGGGCCAGCCCTGGACGGGGGGGGACGCGCTTCAGTACAGGGAAAGGAGAAAATGCCATTTCCTTCTGCTACTCGGAATCGAATTAGAGAGAACAAATCGTATTTTGGCCTCGAGTTATATTAGTTTCATAAAGAAGCTTCCCCCACCTTTCGTGCTGCAGTCGTCCACCAGAATGACTTCTTCGATCAGGTGGGGAGGGGACCTGCCGAGGACGCTGTGGACGGAGCGGAGGAGGGTGGACCACACTTCATCCACGAAGCACATGATGATGGTGGTGGTGGGGAGGTCATCGTGGACCCGCTGCTGGGAGCACCTGCAAGGGCAACACGGGCTCACAGGGCACGTTCCCGAAAAGCTCCAGGCTCAAGGTTTGTGGGGAAAAGGCGTGGGAATGGAGGAATTGCCAAAAGGAGGGCAGTAAACCCCCACAATGGGATTTTTTGGGGGGCAGGAGCAGAGGGGTGAGCAGGTGGAACTCCCCGCACAGGGATGGGATGTGCTGACTCCTTTCCAATGGGGACCTCTTTAACTTCTCTCCACTGGGTGATAATATCCCCTTTCCATGAGCAAACAGCGCAGGGGCCCCGCAGAGTGAGGCTGATGCCAGCCCTGAGCCTGGGAACTCCTGTGGGGAAAGGATCCTGTGATGCTCCGAGCGCCCGTGGGGCTTGGGATCCCAGGCTGCTGAGAGCCTCGCTGGAACTATACAATCAGTATTATGTAGGATTTCCAGGCAGAGAGCAACGGGTTTGTTATTGCTGACCCCCAGCTAGAGACTTCTCGCTATGTCCTGGGTGAGTTTGGGTTCTATTCCTTTGCCAACTATACGTACATACATATATTTTTTTATATATATGCAAATATAATACTTAACATATATAACTCATATAAGTAGAAACCAAATCCTTTTGAAATTCCACCCCTAAACAGGTTTTTGAGCAAAAATAGCCCAGGGCCCTTATGCTTGGTGGACATCACCCTGAAAGCCAGCAAAATGAAGGCTCTCCAGGAGTAAAGCTGATTTGGGGAAAACACCCCCTTTTGTCTGCTGCCCCCCCGTTTTGAAGGCCACTCGGGTGGCCAGCCCTGTCACCTCCCCGCTGGTCAGGGAGTCCCACCTACCCAGACCTCACCCTATGAGGTCCCACAGGGTGAGGACCACCTTCCAGGGGGTCCCACCTACCCAGACCTCACCCTGTGAGGTTGATACCCAGGCACACAGGCAAGCCGTGTCCCTGTCTGACCCCCGGGAATTCGATTGTCCCGGAGAATCCATGGGGCAGCCTGGGGAGAGGCCAGAGGCACGCAGAGACCTTGTGGCTGCTGGACCCTGCAGGGCACGCTCCCCACGAGCCCGCTGGCCACTGCTGGCTGGGTCTGTGGGTTTGTGCACCTCGCTGCTCCGTGATGGGGCTCCTGCAGGGCTTTCCGCAGAGGCAGCGTGCCCAGCCAGCAGCGGGAAAGCTCGGAAAGCAGCAAGCGTGGCACATGGGAAGCGG
Source organism: Pedionomus torquatus (assembly GCA_013398155.1). Lineage (NCBI taxonomy): Eukaryota > Metazoa > Chordata > Aves > Charadriiformes > Pedionomidae > Pedionomus > Pedionomus torquatus. Next base: position 139,913 of record VZRU01016630.1, on the reverse strand, counting down.
GGACAAAGCTTCCCCTTGGCCAAACTCCAGCCGTTTAGCCCAGCACTCCCAGCGAGGAGGGCGAGAGGAGCCGGGGTTGAAACTGGAAGGCTCCAGCAGAGAAGCAAGGCGCTGTCTGATCTCCCGGAGCGCCAGCGGCCGCTGCCGTGGGCTGGCCCTTTGGGCCGGATCCTGGCCGTGCCCCTGTTTGGCCAAGGCGTTCCCCGTGGCGCCGTCCCCTCCCGGGCAGGTGCGTCACTCGCAGTCACCGGGGACAGCCAGGCTGTCCTTCCCCACACTCCTGGGAGGTGGCTTCTGCTCCACAGCTCCAGGGCTTTGCTGCCACAGACCATACACTGGCCCGGCTTTGAGCCCCACGGCTCTTCTCTGTGCACACGTGGCTTCAGTAGCTGGCACCTTCTGCCAGTCCCAGCCGTCCCCTGCCGTCCCTGCCCTGTTCTTTCCCATGCAGGGTCTCACCGTGAGCACCGGCAGCACCATGGGAATGTCCGTGTGTTGTCCCATGGGATTAGGGACATCGCTCAGGGCACAACTCTCACCCCTCCGTGCAGAAGGACATGGGGGGGTCTCTTCGTGGGTAAGGTCTCCTCCCACCAAGGGGCTGAGAGACATTTGCAGCATGAAAAGCTGAGTATGAAGAGGACCCAAGACAAACAAAAGCCACCCAGCAGCTCAGGGCATCACCAAAGCCCACCAGATTCCTGCCATGGCCCCGCTCAGGACATCCTGCACATGCTGAGAACCACTATTTTGAAGTTTCAAAGACATGAATTTCACGGACCAATTCCCACCCAGGTAACAAAGGCTGGACCAGATAACCCTTGAGGTCCCTTCCAACCTGGGATTCTGTGGTTCCCTGGACCCTGCACTGCCTGGGCACGGCCACCCTGGGGAGGGACCTCTTCTGACCACGCACCCTTTCCTTGGCAAGGGGCTGCCCTCGCCTTCCCCCCCTTCCTATGGGGTTTTTGGGGAGAGAGCGCCTTTTTTCAGTGCAACACTGACATCTGCAGAGTCAGCCACCCTTTCCACTGGGACATCTGTAACTGAATGACAGTTTTCCAACCCAAAACGCTGCCCGCAGCTCTGGGTCCCCCGAGCTGTCTCCAGAGGGCTCGAGGGCAGCGATGCCATGGGTCTGCAGGACGGGTGGCTGCCAGGGCTGTCCCCTGGACCCCTGCAGGCTGCTGTGTGCCCTGACGCACCGGGCGCAGCGAAGCCTGAGCCCCAGCGCCCGCCTCGTGTGCCCCAGGAGGAGGAGAGCAGGGCTCAGGGGGTTAAAAACACCCGCAAACTTTACCCGGTTTTACGCTGTGCAACGAGCTGCTCCAACCTGGGCAGGCAAAGCCCCGCCGTGGCTAGCACGCACATCCCTCCCCAGTAGCCACCCAGCAGGTTCTGGTGGCCGCGGTGCAGGTAGGTGAGTGGGGGTCTTACCCGGCAGGCCTGGTGTCCGCGATGGCTCGGTCTACGGGGATCAAATCGCTGAGGTAGACGTTAAAGTTCCCTTCTTTCCACCTGCTTTTTGCTTCTTCTTGTTTATTTTCAGGGACCGCAACAGGGTGCCCGAACTGGCCGGGAGCTTGGGGGTCCCGGGGAGCAAGTGTCGCATCCAGGGACAAGACCCTGTGTGTCCCTTGGCTGTGGCCGCCTGCCCGCTCCTGCCTGTCCCCGGCGGTGGCAGGAACCCTGGGAGCTGCTCCTGGCGTCTCACCCAGCATCTGGCCCCTGCCGTCCGGCACCGCAGCCCTGGTGATGGTGTTGGCAGTACGGGCACCGTCCATGGCATTGGCGGCATGGGCATCACCCATGGCATCGGCTGCACGAGCATCGCCAATGGCGTTATGGGCACCGACAATGGCATTGGCAGCACGGACACCATCGATGGCGTTGGTGGTATGGGCACCACTGGTGGCATTAGCAGCACGGGCACCATCCATGGTATTGGTAGCATGGGCACCGTTGATGATGTTATGGACACTGTCGATGGCGTTGGCAGCATGGGCACCATCCATGGCATTGGTAGCATGGGCACCATCCATGGCATTATGGACACTGTCGATGGCGTTGGCAGGATGCACACCATTGATGATGTCATGGACACTGTTGATGGCGTTGGCAGCACGGGCACCGTTGATGATGTTGTGGACACTGTCAATGGCATTGGCAGCATGGACACTTTTGATGGCGTTGGCAGCACGGGCACCATCCATGGCATTGGTAGCATGGGCACCATCCATGGCATTATGGACACTGTTGATGGCCTTGGCAGCATGGGCACTTTTGATGGCGTTGGCAGCATGGACACCATCCATGGCATTATGGGCACTGTCGATGGCGTTGGCAGCACGGGCACCATCCATGGCATTATGGGCACCGTCGATGGCATTGTCAGGATGCACACTGTTGATGATGTCATGGGCACCATCCATGGCGTTGGCAGCACGGGCACCATCCATGGCTTTGGTGGCAGGGGCACCATCCCTGGCGTTATGGGCACCATCCCTGGCATTGGCAGCGCGAGCACCTTCCCTGGCGTTAGCGGTTCGGCCCCTNGGGTGGGCTCCCAGCCGGGGGGCTGCCGGGGGGTGGCCGGGCTTTACCCCCTCCTTGCTAATGAGGACAAAGTGATCTTCCGAGGAAGTTTCCTTCTTTGCCGCCGCTGTTCCCCCCGGTGCTGCCCGGGCCGCGGGGCTGCCTCTCCGCACCGCGCCGGCGTGTCGGGGTCCCCTTGTCGCCACCCCCCGCCCCCCCGCTGGGCGGGCGCCCCCCCGGGGGGCTGAGGAAGGGGTCTCGCTGGGGGGCGCTGCCCCAACCTCCGCGGCC
>VZRU01016630.1:105500-122365 GCA_013398155.1 Pedionomus torquatus | reverse complement strand
TCACCACATCCCACCTCCTCCCTCCGGCTCGGCACCGTCTGACCCAGCCCTGGAGCCAGAGCATCCCCGCTGGGATCTCCTCAGGCACGGGCTGCAGGGCTGGTCCTGGGGACTCGCTCCCTTCGCTTTCTCCTGCTCCGTGTGCCCTGGGCCCTACTGATGGCTCCCATGGCAGAGGGACCGGGCACTTCCCTGCACCCTGCAGCGGGACCCGCAGCCCCAGCACTTGCCTGACCCGCTGCAATCTCTGCCTGGGGACTTAAACCAGACTTTTCTTTTAATTTAGGAAGGGGAGCGGTGACTGCCTGAAGCCTTCGTGGTGCCATCAGCCACTAGAAGGTGTGCTTCTCGCACACAAGCCTGGAAATCATTTGTAGAGAAGCTGTGCCCTGCTCGAGCCTGCCGTGTAGCTTGATCCGGAGAGCTCCATCTGACTGTGGCCTGGATTCAGACTCCAGGCAAGGAGGGAGTGATAAAACTTGACTTTTTTGACTTTTTAGCAGAACACCGGGTGCCCGTGGTGCAGGGATGCATCACTCTTGGGATGAATCCTTCTGGGTGCTGCCGGTGGGGAGATCCCAGCTCTCCAGCTCCAGCTTTGCCTGGGTCTCCTGAAAAGGCTTGATTTCCTACAACCCCATAATTCCTGACCTTGCACGCTGCTGAAACCAGCCAGGGAAAGGAAAAGCCTCAGAAGGTATGTTAAAATACAACATACTTTTCCTTTTTTTTTTTGTATCTTCTAACCCTGCCATGTGATATTAGAGCGAATCGCATTATCCCCTTGTTGTTTTCCTCCAGGGACACTTGTGGCCAGGAAGGTCGCAGCCCTGCACAAGCCCCTCACTTGCCCCAGCACGGAGCCCGGGGGTCCCGGCCGTGGGGCTGGATGCAATGCAGAGCTGTGGAGCAAACCTGGGGGAGAGGACGGGCTGCAGCTGAGCATCACACAGCTTCCACCAAGAGCCCCCCGCTGCCTCACACCCCCCTGGACACAGCTCTCAGAAGGTGCTGAGGGAAGTGGGTAGAGAGAGCCCGTGCCTTCATTTTTGCTCCCCAATGCGTTTCACAGGGAAGGGACCAGGTGGTTCCCGCTGAAACCAGCGGCAAATTCCCAGCGCTGTCAGCTCTGGGGGAGCAGGGAAAGGGAAGGTGCTCAATAAAATGCCAGTGTACGCAATGCCATTAAGGACAGATTAAGGCAACAGACCCAGCACGGGGGCTACACCTTAAAACCATTCAGGAAATGAGGCTAGTGCATGGGGCAAGGGATTTTCTGCCAGGAGAAAAGCCCTGCGGGACCCGTGTCCCCATCTCTGGCATCTGCTGGTGGGTACCGGGCAGGGTCCACGACACATCCTTCCCCCGGGGCAGAGGGATGTCTGGGTTTCCCTGAGTTTTCCACATTCCCACCCTTCTCCCAATATCCCAAACAGGCCCTGGCTCTGCCTTCACACTGGAGGAGGGTGACGGGTCCAATTTGTGCAGAAACCCACTTTTGTGGTATTCTGTGAAGCATCCTTTGTGCCGGCGCCCTGTTAAGGACGTGGCAGCCTCCCTGAGCCACGAGGACACACTCCTTTGCTGTGTGCCAGCCCGGAGGTCCCAGCCCAGCTGCCCACATCTTGTCACAGTCTCGGGATGTGCTGGGGGCCATAGGGACATCCCCAGCTCCCTCCCACGACTGTCTGTGCTGAGAGCCCCAGGGGATGGGGAGGGAAGCAAAGAGGAAGGAGAAAATAAGCAGCTAAGCAAGCTCAGAAAGTCTGAGCCCCGGGATGAGCTATGGATGTTTGCTGCCATCCCAGGGTCTCTTACTCCCTGGTTGGTTATCCACAGCAAGCAACGCCCCGGGCTCTGTGGCCGTTGCTCTGCCGGCCATGGGAAGCCTCCATCCAGCAGCCGTGCCTGAAAGCCGTGGCCGGTTTTCTGGACGTTGGGAATGAAAGTGGGACTTTGTGATTATTTGCTGGCTCTGGTTTTCAGGCTACAACCCAAATCTCTCCAAGGATCCCCAGGACCTGACTCGGGGGAGGGATCCAGACCTCATGCAGCCCCTAAAGGACAGGCTTGAAGGGACCTGGAAAGCTGCTGACCTGAGCCCCTCTGCTCCTACCCTGTATGTTCTTGTTTTTCTACAGCAATGGGCCCTGGTGGCCAAGGAGGCCAGTGGTCTCCCAGGGGGCATTAAGAAGAGCAACATCAGCAGGTGGAGGGAGGTCGTTGGGAGGATGCTCTGCCTTAGGGAGGCCACATCTGGAGAGCTGGATCCAGTTCTGGACTCCCCCAGTTCCACAAGGACAGGGAACTGATGTAGAGGGTCCAGCAGAGGGTACGGAGATGATGAGGTCCTGGAGCATCTCTGTGCCGAGGAAAGGCTGAGGGACCCGGGGCTGTTCAGCTGGAGAAGAGCAGGCTGAGAGGAGATCTCAGCGATGCTGAGCAAGAGCTGAAGGGTGGGGGGCAAGAGGATGGGGCCAGACTCTTCTCAGTGGTGCCTGGGGACAGGACAAGGGACAATGGGTATAAATGGGAAAACAGAGAGTTCCATCTCAATGTGAGGAAGGACTTGCTCACTTTGAGGGTGGCAGAGCCCTGGCAGAGGCTGCCCAGAGAGGTGGGGGAGTCTCCTTCTCCGGAGACATTCAAACTCCCCTGGATGCGTTCCTGTGGGACCTGCTCTGGCTGGGGGTGGACTGGGTGATCTCCAGAGGTCCCCTCCAGTCCCAGCCAGTCTGGGGCAGGAGGGGAGGTTTCAGAACCAGGTGCTCTCTGCTCTACCAGTTTCCCACATTTTTGGTGGGTCTCCGGCTGTTTTGTCAAAGCAATCCCCAACAAACGAGGGCTGGCTAAAGTGGATTAGTTTAAATCGAGCGCTTATCCTTTCTAAATGTCAAGAAAACGCAGTTTCGGCTTTCTGAGGCATCATGTGAGCTGGGCTGGGTGGGTGGGGGCCCTGCTCCCCCCACCCTTGCCCACCAGCACCCCTGAGGCTGTGGGGGGATCCCTCTGCTTGAGGCCAGGCAGCACGGGGGCGCGCAGCACCCTCAGTATAATGCCAGTATTTAGCAGGCAGGTGCGCTGTCAAACTTCACTGCTAAGTATTTCAAGGCAGCAGGACCTTCAAATGCAGGGCAGTGTTTGGCGCTGAGGGTTTCAGCAACATGTGAATCGCAGTTTCCCAGCTGGCGATAAGAGAATTGGTCCGTTTCAGGCCGAGGGAAGCAGGACTGGGATGCAGCACAGGGATGCAGGATTCCTGGGTGAAGGATACAGGATTCAGAGGTGCAAGATGCAGGATGTGGGATGTAGGGATGCAGGAGTGCAGGGTACAGGATGCTGGATGCAGGGGTGTTGGGTGCAGGACACAGGAGTGCAGGATGCAGGGGTGTAGGATGCAGGATTCACGGGTGCAAGACACAGGAGTGCAGAATGCAGGATTCCTGGGTGAAGGATGCAGGATGCAGGGGTGTGGGATGCAGGATTCAGAGGTGCAAGATGCAGGATGTGGGATGTAGGGATGCAGGAGTGCAGGGTAGATGCAGGGGTGTTGGCTGCAGGACTCAGGGGTGCAGGATTCAGGGGTGCAAGATGCAGGCTGTAGGGCTGCAGGAGTGCAGGGTACAGGATGCCAGGTGCAGGGGTGTTGGCTGCAGGACGCAGGGGTGCAGAGGTGTAGGATGCAGGGGTTCGAGACGCAGGGATGCAGGCTGTAGAGTGCAGGGTATGGGCAGCCCTGCCAGGCTGTATCCGGAGCTGGCAGACCCAGGGGTGCCCAGCGGGACGGTGGCTCGCACCTCGCAGAGGGAAGCTGAGCGGTGCTGTGGCTGCCGGCACTGAGCCTCCTCCTGTCCCTCTGGCCCAGCTGGCAAGGTGGCAGCACGGCGGAGGGGTGGCCGAGGCTGGGTGCCTTCATCCCCCCACGCTTTTGGCCCTGGGAAGGCTGTTGGGAGGGGATCTCGGCAGGTATCGAAACCCAGATAGGAGGGGAAGGAGAAGAGCTCAGCAGCTTCCCTTCTGTCATCCCGTACTTGTACAGCAAAGTGCTGTTAATAATAATTTAAATGCTTTGGTTGTCAGTCACTGCTCTTTCTTTGTAAATGTTACTCGTTTCATAAATAAATCAAAACCTGCAGACCCTAGGTTTTCAGAAACTTGAATGCTTTTGTTAAAATTGTATGAAGCAAATTCACAAACACATGATTTATATTATCTCAGCACAGCACAGGAGATGATAGAATATACTATTTAAATTAACTTCTCTCCCAACAAATGAAATCAATTCTGTTCTTGGGTTACTTTTCATCTGCCTTTTGTCTTGTTGCTGAATCTTTTCTATTTCTTTCACTCATTCATCTATTGTGCCCTTTCCTTGATCTGATAGCATTAAACATATAATTAAGTCATAAAGGAGGGAACTGATGAGTATAGCAGATGGTAATTGCTTCCTACATTTGAATGAAATGATATGCATTGCTACAATTTACAGCTCTCGCCTCATATTTTATTCAGGAACCTTTTATCTCTTTTCCTGCAGAATTATTCTGCAATAAATTTAGACATCTTATCAATAGCTTGTGTGATAGTAGCAGAAACAGGGAAAAACTGAACTTTGTGCATCTTAATGTTTAAAATAATTTTCTACAATAATTGAATTATCTACCAGCAAATATCATGTGTAGAACCTGATGGACTTGGCTGTTTTCCCTTTAGAAGCTCGCCCCGTGATTAAAGAGAAAAATTGGCTGCTGTAATTGCAGCTTGTTGAACCAGGACATGCCGGGAACCTCGCGAAGCCCCGGCTCTTTTGGCTGCGTTTGATTTTTCAAGGCTCCGAGGCTTTTGCCGAGTCCGAGGTGTCGGAGGAAGGACGGGCAGGAGCTCACGGGGGCGTCGGTGTGGGGGGTGGGCGCTGGGGATCGAGCTGCCAATGCTGAAGGAGTTGGTGGGGCACGCCAGGTTTCCTCATGCTTAAAATAAAATAATAATAAAAAATAATTAAAGCAAGCTTTAACTTATTTTCTCTGCAGAGTGAGGCCACAGAGCTAAAATTTCCAAATTTTGTTATTTAATTGCTAAAATTTCAGGGCTGGGGCCGAGCACGAGCAGGAGGATGCAGAAGCTTCTACGGCTGTGGAAGCTGTGAGGCCCTTCCAGAAAGCCTTGAGAAAAGTGGATTTCTTTCTCTGTCTGGGTCTTTCAGGGGAGAGAATTTATCACTCAGGTGGAAAATGGAATAGGCACGTGGTGAAAAAAAATGCAAGTAAAGGAGAGAACTTATGTTTGGGGGAAGAACATCCATATTCTGATTTGTTAAAGAGCCAAAGGGATCATGGGAGAAGAGGCACCAGAGCAAAATTAAATCAGTTGGTTTTATCTAGATGGAGAAACTGGAAGGAAAAAGAGGCATTTTAAAAGTTCAGGATCAGGAGTCCTTAGTTGTATCCAATTTCTTAGTTTTATCCAATTTCTTAGTTTCTATTCTATTTCTTATTTTCTATTCTAGTTCTTATTTTCTATCTATTCTTCTATTCTATTCTATTCTATTCTATTCTATTCTATTCTATTCTATTCTATTCTATTCTATTCTATTCTATTCTATTCTATTCTACAGAATATAGAATGCTGCCACGTTGGCTTTGACAATTAAGAACACAGCTAATTGCCATCCCGTGGGGAGGGTGACATCTGAGGCAGGCTGAGACCTGCTGCAACTCGTGTCACTGTGCTGTGACACCACGCACCCGGAGGCAGGTCGGGGCTCAGGACCTGCGTGTAACTGAGGCCACCGTCGCTGGGAGACCCTTCCTCCTTCCCGAAGGGCAACGGCAGCTCTGCCACCAAGGGCACTGGGGAAGGGAGAGGGAGAAGGATGAGAACAGGGAAAAGGATGAGAGCAGGGAGAAGGACGAGAGGGAGAAGAATGAGAGGGAGAAGGATGAGAGCAGGGAGAAGGATGAGAGGGAGAAGGATGAGAGTGGGGAGAAGGACGGCTCCCCACAGCGGGACAAATCCTGGGGGGAAAGAAGGCAGCGTTTCTGCCCACATTTCTCACGTTGGAAATGGATGTAGCCACACAGTCGCCTGCCTTCTTTTTCCACAGGAGATCGGTGTAACAGCATGAAACGCAGCAATATTGGCAAGAAAACGGTCTTTATGTCAGCCCCCCCTGCCCCCTGCACTGTCATCTTTTTTATTAGGTTAACAGTGTGGTTGATAAGAGCAGCTTCCCTGCGCTCTGCGGGGCGGGCAGGGTCAGGGCTGTCGTTAGACCCTCTCCCGTGGCTGTTTGATGTTCCAGGCTCGGGGCTCAGGGGCTGCTCTCACCACCTGAGACACAATGGCAAGTTTTGGGCTGAATATCGCCCCAAACGGTTTCTGCCAGGGGAGCTCAGCGAGGGCCTGGCCAGCCCGGTGAGACGGGGCTGACATACCAGAGTGGTCCATATTTTTACAGATTTGTCCAGGCAGTGAGCGGCCAGGACAGCCCGTCCTGGGACAGGGTTGCTTCTGCTCTAGGTCAAGATAAGGTCGTTTTTAGAGAGATTTGTGAGGTCAGGAGATACAATCTTGATACGGATGGGTGAAATTTTTGCTAAAAAAGTTCTGGTTCTGTTATATCATGGTCCCTTCAAGTCCATGAAGGCGGGGGTTGGAGATGGATGGAGCCCTGCTGAAGGCTTGTGGCTGGAGATGTTGGTGGCTCTCCTGTGCTGGTACCTGTACCAGGGTGGAGGGATGGACCAGGAGGGATTTACCCAGTAATCCGGGCAGAGGGGTTGGCTCTTCTTCACTGCTTTGCTGCTGTCTCTTACCTGGGAAGATGATGGTCTCTGAGGAGCCTCTGGTGATATGCCCACGAGTGAGGCCAGCGCTTGGCTCTTCCATCCTCGCAGGGTCAGTGCTGCCTTGCAGTGCTTTTCCTCGGGATTTGAACCCCGAGCCTGTAAGCAGGTGCTAAAAACCACACAAAATGTTTCGCAGTGAGTTATGCCCTTAAAATGTGCTTTCTGCCACATTTAGCCAAAATTAGACACCCGTGACAACGGGCACCTGAAGTTTCCGTTGCTCTGGGTGAAGTTCCAGGGCTGATCACCTGCACCTCACACGGCCCCTGTGGCCCCAGCCCGTGCGGCAGCCAAAGCCCCAGCTGACACCACGCCGGGCGCCTGAACCTTCCCCGGAGTGAGGCCAGAAAGAGTTGTCAGCAATCATTTCCTGAGTGATTTTTAAAAACCCGTGACTCCCTCCCTTATTAGTTTTAATAAAGAGTCACCGCTCCCTAAGCTTGCTTGGGAAATTATTACCTATCAGCAAGACAGAAGACAAACATACGAGCTATTGACAGCGGTGGAGAGTAAGTCCCTCGCGATGGCTATTAAGAGAGGAGCATTACCTTTTTTTCCCACAGCCTACCTGAAATTACGTTCTTTTTGAAGCTCAGTTCCCGTCAGACACCCTTGGCATGTCCATACGTTGTGGTGAGACACATTCGTATCCACTCAATTATATGGTTCGGTGATGAATTTTCTGTGTTAGGTTGATGATTGGGCTCAGTGATCATAGAATCACACAATGGTTTGGATGGGAAGGGACCCCAAACCCCCCCCCAGTGCCACCCCTGCCCTGGGCAGGGACACCTCCCACCACACCAGGGGGCTCCAAGCCCCCTCCAGCCTGGCCTTGAACCCCTCCAGGGATGGGGCAGCCACAGCTTCTCGGGGCAACCTGGGCCAGGGTCTCACCACCCTCACACCAAGAAGTTCTTCCTCCAGCTGATCTGGAAGGTCTCTTCCAACCCAGGCAGTTCTTTGATTCTGTGATACTTATATAAAAAGCTCAACAGTCAGAAAAAGATGTGTGAGTGTTCTCCTCTTCCCTAGCTCGCTCTAGTTTGGGAGGATAAGGTGTACCACTGACCCATAACGTGGTGGCCCCACCAAGCCAGAGTGTGTCCTCTCCGTGCTGTGTTCTCATCAGGACGCAGTGGGTTTGCCCCAGCACTTTGCAAACACCTCTCTCCAAGAGAGAGGAGCAAGGGCAGGGATGTGGAGGGATGGCCAGACCCTGCGTGAGGCTGGGCCTGAGCTGAAGTGGGGCATCCCATGGGAATCCCAGACTGGCTGGGGTTGGCAGGGGCCTCTGGAGACCACCCAGTCCAACCCCACCCACAGCAGGTGGATGGGAACATCTCCAGGGGGTTTTGAATGTCTCCAGAGAAGGAGACCCCACCGCCTCTCTGGGCAGCTTCTGCCAGGGCTCTGCCACCCTCACAGGAAAGTTCCTCCTCACGCTGAGATGGCATTGCCCAGGTTCCAGCTTGTGCCTCTTGCCCCTTTCCTGTCCCCGGGCACCGATGAGAAGAGCAGCCAACACAGAATCCCTGCATGGAGGGACGGGATGCCATGCTGGGGTGGTGGTTTGGTGGCATCAGGTCGGATCTGGAGCGGGGAGGATGATGCAAAGCAGCCTCTTCCCGGGGGCGTGCCTCAGAAATATTGGGTTTGCCAAAAATGAAACACTAGGAAATACTAAAACCCGACAGTTTGCAGAAGTGGCCAGATGGCAAGCTGCAGCCCGGGGTGCAGGCGCATCCCCAGGAGCCCACCAGAGAGCCCGGGTGGGTGCCGGTGATGTCCCCACACTGACACATGCTGGTACCACTCAGCTGGTGTTCAACATGACACGAACGATTCCCAGCATTTTATGAAATGTAACTTTTCCTAACCTTTGGCTCAGGAAAAACACAGCCGTGGCGCAGAGATCCCGCTGCTTGCAGAGGAAGGAGGGGGACGGGAGCCATTTGGATTTTGGGAGCCGATAGGCTAAATTTCCAGTTGTGTGTGGTCAAGCTGCTATTGATGCCTGAGAGTTTCCAATTGCTGGTAATAGACTGGGGAAAAAAAGATAATGTGTTTGATCGATCAGCATGGACAAATTTCATTTAGGGGATCAATAACAGTTTATACTTGACAGAGCGGAGGGACCACATTTATTTTTCCCTTTGATTGAATAAATGTTTTCAATGAGACGGCAAATGTAAAGCAATCCTAACCATTTCTTAACTGGAGGCACAGCTCCCGCTCCCCTGTTATTGCAAGCAATGTGTATTTAAAACTAATACACGGCGCGGCGGATAGCCAGGGGCTGGAGCGGCTGGACCAAACTAATGTGCAGTTTATTAAAACAGAAGACATGGGAAGTGCAGCGGCACAGCCTGCCTGACTCCCAGCGAGAGAAAGACCAGAAAGAGACATCACTTGGGCATATTTTTCAAGGGTGGGTAGAAAAGAGAAGGGTTTTTTTTTTCTTATTTTTTTTTTTTTTTTTTTTTTTCCTGTATCAAGCATAATTCCTTCAAGCCTCTGAGAGGATACGTAGGAGGGTAAACACGCAGGAGAAAACAGCTACGTCTCCACTAACATATGTTGCCTCTTCTCCCAAGCAGCAGCCACCTCTCCATGTTCTCCCGCGGGGGTGTGAGGGGCTGAGGGTCTGGGCTTGGCTGCGATGCCCCTGCATCACCGGGGGGCCCAGGCAGCTCCAGCTTCTCCCATCAGTAGGGTCTTTATTGCCCACTTGAACCTGTCAGGGTACCCCACCGACTGGGGACACGTCCCATTCCAGGCTCCCCAGCTCCACAAGGGCAGGGAACTGCTGGAGAGAGCCCAGCGGAGGCTCTTGAGATGATGAGGGACTGGAACATCTCTGAGGAAAGGCTGAAGGACCTGAGGCTGTTCAGCCAGAGAAGAACAGGCTGAGAGGGGATCTCAGCGATGCTGAGCAGGAGCTGAAGGGTGGGGGGCAAGAGGATGGGGTCAGGCTCTGCTCAGCGGTGCCCGGGGACAGGACAAGGGGCAATGGGCTCAAACTGGAATGGGGAAAGTTCCATCTCAATGTGAGGAAGAACTTGCTCACTTTGAGGGTTGCAGAGCCCTGGCAGAGGCTGCCCAGAGAGGTGCTGGAGTCTCTGTCTCTGGAGACATTCAAATCCTCCTGGACATGTTCCTGTGCAGCTGCTCTGGGTGACCCTGCTCTGACCGGGGGTTGGAGGAGATGATCTCCAGAAGTCCTTGCCAATCCCTTGCCATTCTGTGACTCGCAGCACAGCCCTGCTCAGCCACCAAAGCATCTTGAGGGGAGCACAGGTACCTGCAGCCCTCACACGGGCTGCTCCCATCAACAGATCCCATCAGACCTACCCATCACCAGCTGGACACCGTCTCAAAACTCATCTGCCCCTTCTGCTCGCTTGGCAGGGAGTACTCCAGGATCTTCAAAATCCTCAGAAATTCCCCCTGGGAGTAGACCCATCTCCAACAGAGTGGGCAGACCCGGTGCATGGCTGTTCCCAGCCCCTTGGCTGGCCTTTGTCTTGGGCATCCCTCCTTGCCCACCACCCTGTGTCTGCTCTCCAGGGCTGGGGGGCACAGGACAGGACACCATCTCAGGAGGATCACAGGAGTGGTACCGGTGACCACAAGCTTGTCACAGACCCAGAAGTTCCCCATTCCCCAGGGTTTCTGGTTGGAGGGGGTCATCGATGTCTGCAGGGAAGCCTTTAGTTATCTGGAAGGAGTGTGCAACCACAAGAAGAGACGAGCGGGCGCTTCTCCTGCCCTGTGCGTCCGCTCAAGGGGAGAGCACAGGCTCTGCAGAGCCCGCCCATGGCTGCACATCAGGAGTCGCTCACCCGGCAGCGTGTGCTGGTCCTGCAGAAGCGCTCCTAAGCAGGGGATCGTTAAACAACCTGCTTCGGGATCGCAATAGCCAACGCTTTGGCTTTCCTGCTCGTGGCAGTTCTCATCTCCCTTCTCGTAGCTTGGGGTTTGCTCTACCAGACCGAAGGGAGACGTGCAGTAATTGGCTTTGGAGGACCATTTTAAGACCGGGAGCGGGGCATCAGCAGACCCCACTGACAGAGCACCGCAGCTACGCAGGGCTCCCAAGCGCTGCGTTTCATGGGGGTTTGAAGAAAAGCAGAATTTCCTTCCCTTCTTGTTGTTGTGTTTTATGAACTCCCTCTAAGAGAGGCTTAAAAATCAAATTTGGCTGGTGGCAGATAGTAATTAAGTTCCAGATGACGCAGATGATAACTTTCCCTTGCAATATGGAGCAAATGCCAATAATAAATGCAGCAAGTTTCTAGCTCCAGATGCATCGGGTTGTTTCGTTAGCCGACTTGCTCATCAAGGCGAGAGAGCTGAAATAGCGAGAAGCCCGCTTCAGACGGGGATCTGTGGCCCCACGACTATTTTAAGGCACGCGGCTTCGGAATTGTTTAAAATGCATATTGTCTGTGTACATTTCAATAAGGCAAATGCCAAGTGCGGGCGCCGCAGGGGCTCCTGGTATGTCAGATGATTAAGTCTTCAAGACTCGCAGCCACGGGGTCGTTATCGATGGTACTTCCAGGTCATTGTGTGCACAGCGAAGTTAGAGGCGATGGTTGACCTTTTGACAGCACCGCGGGGGAACGGAGCTTCCTGAGACATAAATAACCATTTCTAATTTGTTTCTTTTGCGAGGGGTATTTATTTAAAAATGCAAATGTATTATAACATATGTGACTTAAGGATATTCAGATGGGAAAGCGGAGCGCGCTTCCTCCCGCTCTTTTTCCCTGGTGACTTTCCAAATGAAATGCTTAATGGGGGAAAAGGGAAGGGATGGAATAAATAACAATAATAACAAGGATGAAGATCACTTACCTTGTTCTCTTCACGATTGTCTAGTGCCGTTTTGTCGATGACGTGCTCTGCGCAAAGAGTCTTCTCGCGGCTGAATTAAGCCTGTGATATTAACAGAAACCCGTGCAGTAAACTGCTTGTCAGCTCGGCTTCGTTTTGTGCCCAATGCCCAGCATAAAGATGAAGCATCTATGACCTTACTTTCTACATAAGGTACTGCAGCGCACACAGAACCGGGAAGCTTTCAAGAGTCTTCTTTCCTTCGTCTTCAATAAATTGTAAAACCAGACCTTTTAAAATCCTGCCTATTGCACTTTGTGGTGACCTGCCTTAAACGCAGAAGCCATTGGCTTGACTTTATTTTTATCCTTGCAGGAGGAATAGTTGTTTATAAAACTCAACAAGCATAAAACAATATGCTTGGGGATTATAAATAGCATTTGAAAAGGTTTTGAGATTACACACTGTCGCCTGAAACACTACAGGGCAAAATTCTTCATCTTTATTCAGGTAAATGAGGAGTTTTGATCAAGGAAGGACAGGCAGAGCTTCAGGATGTGGCCAATAATAACCCAATAAATCAGCCACGATGCGATGGGATGGCGCTCGGCTTCCTTTCGGCACATAATCAGTAAGCACTTAATTGCTACAAGTTGTATGATTGCGCAGTGCCACGCCGGGGCCGCACGCCCCCTCGCACCGTGATTTCCTGTATTGGCAGTGGCGGGGGGTCCACCAGGAGCCGGGTCCACCAGGAGCTGGGTCCATCAGGAGCCGGGTCCATCACCGCAGCTCCTCTCACCAGCCCCGGCGCTAACCCACACCCCCGAGGGGGCTGACAAGTCGCTCACGGCCACGTCTGGGTTCCTCGGTGTCCTCCGCAGGTGAAACGGGAGGTGTAGCTACCTACACCCGCAGTTACACACAGACTGGTCCCGAAGTTACGGGGACTGAACACCTGTACAAGCACGAAGGGATCAGATGGATTAACATCACAAAATGAGGGGGTGATCACAGGGAAAACAGACCCATCAGCGGTGCAGAAGCTGTGTGGAGCTGTCAACCTGCAGCTTTACCCACCCCCCTCCAACCCAGCCGGGGAACTCACATCCTCGTAGCCACAGAAATGGGTTTTTTGCTGAGATTGGAAGGAGACCAGGGCTTCACCTCCACTCAGTCTGTGGTTGCCGTGCTGGTGCCATGGTGGGATGGCAGCATGGACCTGTGGGATGCGCAACAGGGCTCAGATGGAAGGTGACATACCCGGCAGGACCTTCTGCTGGGTCACCTGCTTTTGCAGAAGATGTGGCTTCCCTCCAGATTTGTAAAGAATAGGCTGCTGGAGAAGTTTGGGAAGGGGAGATCTGTCTCCACACACCACATACCAATGGGTTGGCTGTGGTTGTGTAAGTTTTTTTTTTTAAGCAGCAGATGGTGTGCTATTTCAGAATATGTATTCTTATTTCTGGTCCATTTTCCTCTGTGGCTCTTGGTGATATTTTTACATATTCATCAGAGCTCGCTGTTTCTGACACTTGTCTTACGTTGTCAGCATGTGTCACTGTTGTGTTGCATACGTGCACGCCGGTGATGAACCGGAGAGAAGGGAGAAGGTGTTCCTACCACAACGTCTTCTCAGCCGTGTGAGGTCATGTCCAAGAAAGCCTGGTGCCAGGAGGGAGCCAGCTGTGCCTCTGCCACCCTCTTCAGAAACGTTCCAGCCCTGGCTTTGGCGGTGCGTGTTGTTCTGAGAGCGCTAGGCACAGCAAGGCACCGTGCACGCCGCAGGGCAATGAAGACAAAGCCAGCATGCCATCATGGACATGTTGGGTAGAGGCCACCTCCTACATTCTTAGTGTTCATCTTTCACTCCTTTGGATGCAAGCGTGGTACCAGCAGTGTATCGTATGAAGACCAGGCACAGGAGAAGGTGAGACCAAGCTGGAACCCTGCTCTGGGTCACCACAGAATCATAGAATAGTTTGGGTTGGAAAGAGCCCTAAAGATTATCTCCTTCCAACCACTCTGCCATGGGCAGGGACACACCTCCCACCAGATGAGGTTGCTCTCCTAGACCATCTACTGCTGCTGTGGACAACCTGCTAGTTGGGAGCATCAGCACCAGGAAAAGCTTCCCCATCACCAGGAACCAAGCCTCAGCAATAACAGAGCGTACTCAGCCATCTTCGCTGGAAGCCAATCCTTCAGGAATCAGAAGTGCAAAAGCATCACCTCCGGCCAAGGAGCAGGGTGGTGGCTTTCTCACAGGCCTTGTTGGGAGCAGGATGGGCTGGAGGCAATTTCTCTTCTCCACCTGGTATAGTCCAAACACCCTCAGGTGTCCACAGAAAGTGGTGTGTAGTGGTTCTGCAAGGACTGCAAATAACAGCAGTTTCTCACAGTCCTTAAGCACAGACTCTGGAAGCTTCCAAGAAGGACTGCAGGTAGCTTTGAAGTCTGATGCACCTGGGAGAAGATCTCCAGAAGTGAGGCAGATGGGGAGCCACCATCCTAGAGGCAACATGCAAAGCGCTTGGGATGGACCAGGGTAATTTTGTGATGACACAGCTTAAGCCAAGCCAACGGTTAATGGATTAGAAGCTGACAGGTTCACAGCCATGAGTGCACATGGGCAGTGGGAGTGTGAAGGGTCCCCAGCCCCGAGCAGGCACCCATGGGCACTTGTTGACCACTGGTTTCAGGATGCTACCCCTCAGGTAGCATCCTTAACCCTTCTAAGGCTAGAAGAAACATAGATTAGGTTTGTTTCTGCATCCAGCTCATAGGGTGACCCCTCCCTGAAAAGTGCTTGACCTCCTTCTGGCCACAGGGCTTAACATCAAAGGGAGGAAAGTGCCCAAAGGGGGCCTACAAGAGAGATGGGGAGGGACTCTTGATCAAGGGAGCCATAGGATGAGAGGGAAGGGTTTGACCCTGAAAGAGGGGAGATGGAGATGAGATGTGGGGAAGAACTTCTTTGCTGTGAGGGTGGTGAGAGCCTGGCCCAGGTTGCCCCGAGAAGCTGTGGCTGCCCCATCCCTGGAGGGGTTCAAGGCCAGGTTGGATGGGGCTTGGAGCAACCTGGTGTGGTGGGAGGTGTCCCTGCCCAGGGCAGGGGGTGGCACTGGGCGGCTTTAAGCTCTCTTCCAAAGACTGTGATTCTAAGGTCTGTCTCGGCCACCAGGCTGGAAATAGGTAAAAGCTGTGATGGACTTGCCTGTTTGGTGACCAGGAATGGTCTCTTCTGATGCAATGATAGCTCTTCCAGTGCCACGGCAGCCGTGTCCCTCACCACCCCGCGCTCGTACCAGGCGATGACAAGGGGGACAGCAGAGAGGAGTGAGGAGGAGAAGACGTTGGAAAAGGAGCCTCTGCCATTTTGTGGACACTTGGGAAATTGCTGTGACATTTGGGTGACATTTTACTGTGTGCTCTGACCAATTGCCTCTTACCTGAGAGCATCGAACAGCCAGGCGGCTGCCAGGTCGTCAGGAGAGAGGCTGGAGAAGAGGTGGCTCCCACCAGGAGAGGGAGGGGGCACACGGGGTGGGACGTGCCTGATCCCCGGGGGGTCCGTGGGGAGCAGGTCCCAGCATCGCTCCTGATGCCTGCAGACGGGGTCCCGGCAGGTCTGAGGATGATCTGGGCTGAGCAGATGGCCTGGGGAAGAGGCACTAATTAAGAGCAGGGCTCTGCTGCTATTTGTGCTCTGGAGGAGGATTTGCAGAACGGCAGAAGCTGGAGGGCCCTTCCTTGCCTGCCAAATAGCAGCGAGAGCAGACTCGGAGGCGGGCAGCCCAGATCCCGGCTGTTTCCAAATACAAGTCATTCTCTGTGAGATAGAGAGGAAAAAAAAAGTGTCACTGTGGCTGAATAGCAATTTTCCCCGAGCCCAACCTCTCGTCGTGTCCACGGACAGCCCCGACGGAGCCAGGGGCAGAGAGCAGAGGTGCCTACAGGAGCGATGGAGGAGGCACCAGGAGTCACGGGGTGAGATTTGGGGCTCCTCACACCCAGGATAACCCCCAGGACCAGTCCCTGGGATGTGCAGTCACATCCTGCACCCCAACACAGACACTACACGACCATCCCCCTCCAGGACCCACAGGAGGCACCAAGGATGCTTTGCCAGGCAGCAGAACCATGGTACCAGCCAGGAAAAAACATAAAGGAGGAATCCCTGTTTTCTCTGGGGAACAGCCACCAGTTGGAGAGGGGACCATCTCCCACATCCTGAGATGGGATTGTCTCCCCAAACCCACCTCCTCCCAGCATCACCCAGTAACCCCCACCAGACCCCGGGAAAACCTTGTCGAACAGCTGTGGATCTTGTTTTGGTCTGAAATCAGAACCAGTCTGAACCCTCTCATGCACTAGAAAGGAGGTTTAATCGCTTGCTTTATTGTGTGAGGGGAAAAAAATAAATAAAAAAAAATTTCCCACATTCTGTTAACGTTATGAATTAGCAGAAATTAAAAAATAGGGTTGTCTACACATCGCTTGAAAATTGTTTACAGCAAATAATGAACAAAGCAGAGCACATTGCCAGAGGCCGGGTTGTTGAGACACTGTACCGCATTATTAATTAAAATACAAGTCAGCTTTTTCCAGTCCCCGTAGCCCGTGGGTATCCAATGTACTCCACTTGATTGAATCAGGTAGTGGCAGCGCAGGCATTTTTTATTTTGTGCTGGAAGGGATAACAAAAATGTAAAGCTGTTTTCTGCTACTTCATTTGAAAAAATATTATTTTGGAAATGAAGACACAGCAGCTGCGGCAGGCAGGGGGGAATAACGTGTGGCACAGGCTACTGCTCCGGGAGGGGATTTCAGCTGGGGGGCTGCATCCTCAGCATCCCTGCAGCCAGGGCAGCGCTCCCCCGGCTGTGGGAGGCAGTGGGGAGAGGGCCCTATTTTGAGGATGGGAATTAATCCCAGCAGGAGAGACTTTAGTCCTTGTAAGGGGGTTTTCCCCCCTTCTTTCCTGGCAGGGAAGAGTCAGGGAATGGACAGAAACAACCTTGATTCTGCCTCTGGTTGGTCGAAGGAGCCTATAAAAAGTCAGTAAGATGCCAAGGAGCCCTGTATAGAATCACAGAATGGTTAGAGTTGGAAGGGACCTTCAAGATCCTCTGGTTCCAACCCCCCTGCCATGGACAGGGACACCTCCCACCA
>VZRU01016630.1:85299-101241 GCA_013398155.1 Pedionomus torquatus | reverse complement strand
ACGGCAGAGAAAGTGCATATTGCAGAGGGACCTCACCCAACAGTCGGCCGGCAAATACCAGTGATAACTATTTTAATTCATCTCCTCTGACATGAATAGGAACTTTCTCTTACAACTGAATATAAATAGGAGTTGGACATAGCATTACTATATGAATAAATGAATTAATCAATCAATGACAAAAACATACTATGTAATCAAAAGATTTTTCATGTTAAGATTAATTTAGTGTAATACAAGCCTAAATATTACATAAGCCCCCGTGACATTGAATTATAGGGCTCGGGGACAGGGAGGGGGCGGGTAGTGGGAGGGTGGGATGGAGCCAGGGCGGGCGGTGGGCACCCGGGTAGCCGATGGCACAGGAGGTGCTGGCAACCCCTGCTCTCTGGGCTGTGGTGGTCCCGGAGGGGTGGGCAGCACAGGGAGTTGTGGGGCACAGCCGGCGAGCTGGCTGGGGGGCGATTTCCTACGGCTGGGTCCTTTTTCTTCAGCTCCTTAAGGGTATTTGCTATTTATGTCCCTATATACATTCCGGAAAAAAGCTGCATATTCATTTATACTGCAAACAGGAGCCACGGATTTCGGACTGTGCCCTTGCAAAGCCAATGAGGAGCTGAATATTTCTGCAGCATCGGGTGCTCCCCCTCCCTGGGAAGCGCTGGCAGCTGAGGGCTCTCGCTCCTTCCAGAGCTGGCTTTGCCTGCACAAGTTAATTAATCTAATGAGGCAACTTCTCCTGATACGCTATGTGTTCTGCGTGCTTTCTCCCAGCCAATCCTAAAAATATAATCCTCATTCTTCACTTAAAGTTATGCTTGGAAGTTGAGGTTAGACAAATTCAGCCTTGAAAGAAAATGTAATTTCCTCGCAGTGAGCGTAATTAAACATATGGAGCAGTTACCAGGGGAGGTAGCACACCCCCGTGGCTTAGTCATTAAAGCCAGATTAGACATCTATCCAGCAGACCCGCTTTAACTCAGCTTGGTGGTGGAGGGGGGTAACGGTCAGTGCCCGGCCGTGTGCCTGCTCTCCCCGGTCCGGGTGATGCTCGTGGATGCAGGAGCAGGACATGGTCCCCCGTGATGCTCCACAGGGATGGGGTCCCATGGGGTGGCTCAACCCCCCATGCCTAGAGCTGCCTGTAATCCCTTGGGATTACACCATCACCCGGTTGAGAATTACAGGAATAACTGTCCTGTAAAAAAAAATAAACTTAGGGAAGATGTCTGTGGCCATGTGGCAGAGATGCCCAGGCTGGGGGGATTGTGTTCCTCCAGGTAATGGAGGAACCTCAGGTGCCATGGCCACTGAGTGTGGCTACCAAGGGTTTGGGGCATCCCAAGTGCATCTGCTGAAGCCCAACCAGGGCTGGGCCACCAGCTGCTCCCCACGGGGAGCCACCCATCGTCTGCGCTGGCCCCCAGTGTCCCTGTCTCGGACCACCCGGGCAATGCCAGGGCGGCTGAGGGGCCGGGGAGCGGTAGCAAGGTGGTGTTTATTTGTTCGGTGCTGCTCAGATGGCACCGCCGGGGGAAAAACCTTTTGATTTTGCATTTATGTTGTCTATTGATTTCCTTTAGAGCAGTGACACGGGCTATTGCTAATGCCCGTCTAGTTAATACTTAATGGCAACTCTGCTCTTGCAGCCAATGAAGGGATTTTATAATGCAGGTACGAAAACATACTTCTGTACATCTTATCTTTTGTTTTTCTTTATTTCTAACCCCAATTTTGACTGAAAAGATTGGACTGACGAGGGTCAAATCTGCCGTCCCCCAGGCTCTTACTGGGGTTATCCCTGGCGGAGGCTGGGGTTACTCCGCGGGTGCTGCGGGAAGAGGGGCAGCCTCATCTCGCAGCGTCTCAGAGGGACAGCCACACCTCAACGTTATTCCCAACACATTTCTCCACGGAACTGTCTTCGGCAAAACGCGCCCCCTAAAACTGTAAGGGAAACACAGACTGATTTTTGGTTTCCAGCTGAAGCAGAACCTTTGTTTTCATTTCTCCTGCTGGTGAATTGGCTAACACCCTTTTTAATTCAGGTGAAATTCCCTTTTCCGTTTGCAACGTGCTTCTGTTGAAGTTTTTCAAACTTTTTATGAAGGGAGGTGTTTCGGGCAGAGCTGAAATTAAGAGATTTGGTCATGGGCGAGCAGGGATACGCGGTTACTGCCACGGAAGGATGAGAGCAGAGCAGCCAGGAGGGGGAGGAAGCGTTCTTTACTTGGGGATGGAGACGGAGGAGGAGGACTTCCAACTGAGCCCTGAGCGGCGACACACGAGCCTGCGGCGGCTGCAGCCAGAGACCCTGGGGGTGTGGGGACGGTGACCCCCTCCCTGCTGCGGGACGGGACGTGGGGGTGTCACCAGCGCTGGCTGCTCCTGGGAAAACGGACCATCCTCTGGCCCCACACTTACCCTCTGAAGTCCAGTTTCAGTGGCCAGAGGTCTGTCCCTGCAGCAGCCCTTGCTCCAAGCACAGGGGGCTGCCGGGGACTTCAGGGCTCTGTCAGGAGATGGTCCCCACCGCAACAACCCAAGTCCCCTTGTGAGGTCCTGGGACTCCAGGGACACCTCGGGAGACCCAAACAGTTCCGTGTCAGGGCAAACCCACCCCCTTTTCCCATGCCCAGATGTGGACAGTCAAACCTGGAGAGGGTGAAGCCGGTAAACCAGCAACCATGGTGGGAAGGGTCAGGGCAGGGGACAGGGATGCTCCAGGAGGGGCTACCTGAGCCTCCTGAGCAGAACTGGGCAAAGCTGGATGCTGTGCACAGATGGATATGAGCAACACGTCCAAGGAGGATGGTGTGGAGGCCCAAGGGGTCTGGTGGGTGCCACCAGTCCCTGGGTAAAGGGGGGCTGCTGAAATCAAGGTGGGCTTTGTTCTGGGAACTCTAGAAAAGAACTTTGGGGCAAAACACTTCACATTGAAATATCTGTAAAGAGGTGGCACCTCCTCGGGCTGGGACAGGGAGGATTTGGCTCAAGGGGAGAGATTGGGGGCAGTGCTCTGTCCCTATCCTTGTGGAGACAGCCGTGCCACGCAGGCAGGGACCTGCTGAGCAGAAGCAGGTCAGCTCTGGGGAAGCACAGAAACCCCCATCTCCCCTTACCCTGGTGTTTCCACTGCAGTATTCCCATGCAACTTCTTCTCCATCACCTGCAAACCATGGTGCGCTCACCACCGCTGATCCCACCAGCTGCCCACCAGGCAGGCATCCCCTTCACCTGTGCAAAGGACCCAGCCACGGGCAGGAATTGCTCCTCTGGCTGTACTGAATCATAGAAACATGACACTGTCTGGGCTGGAAGGGACCTTTCAGACCATCAAGTCCAACCATCAGCTCAGCACTGGCCAAACCACCACAGACCCATGTTCCTCAACACCACGTCTGCCTGGTTTTTAAATCCCTCCAGGGATGGTGACTCCATCACTTCCCTGGGCAGCCTCTGCCAAGGCTCGATAACCCTTTGGGTGAAGAATTTTTTCCCATGCTAAACCTCCCCTGGTGCAGTTTGAGGCCATTTCCTCTNGGACCTTTCAGACCATCAAGTCCAACCATCAGCTCAGCACTGGCCAAACCACCACAGACCCATGTTCCTCAACACCACGTCTGCCTGGTTTTTAAATCCCTCCAGGGATGGTGACTCCATCACTTCCCTGGGCAGCCTCTGCCAAGGCTCGATAACCCTTTGGGTGAAGAATTTTTTCCCATGCTAAACCTCCCCTGGTGCAGTTTGAGGCCATTTCCTCTTGTCCCATCGCCTGTTCCTTGGGAGAAGAGACCGATCCCCCCTGGCTGCACCCTCCTTTTAGGGAGTTGGAGAGAGCAAGGAGGTCTCTCCTCAGCCTTGCAAGGTCTCTCCTTGCAATGATGAGTCTCAGTCCCTGGTCTCCAAAGGCTGGGCTGCAGGTGGAAAGCGGGGCATGCATGGCCTGGCTTCCCACCTGGGGGAGAAACGAGCCTTATTCTTCTGTGAATTTACCCCATAACGAGAAACATATGTTATAGAACACGATTTCCCACCAACCAAGCATTTGCTGCATAGTTTATGGTTAAGTCTGAGTGTAGTCACAGCTGCCATGGGAATTATGGGTTCCTTGATTTTCATAATTAAACAGAGAGAGAGGAGGAGAGAGGGGGAAAGGAAGCAGGAGCCCGGAGCTTGGTGCTGTGGGCACTGCCCACCAGGCACAGCGGGCGGCTTGGTGGTGGGAGGGAGACGTTCTCAGGCTGGAAATTCAGTGAGATATTTGCTGTGCCGGTAGGTTGTGCAGGGAACACCACCGTCTGCCTGATTCGGCGCTTAATTAAATAAAAGATATTCCAAATTAAAAAAAAATAATAAATTAAAAAAGGCTTCTGGTTTTGGGCTCTTGGGAAATCATTACTGCCTGGTGACCTCTCTTAACCTGGAAAAGGTTCATGCAGGAGATGTCAAAGCGTGAAGCATAGCAAATATCCGTGAGCATGTACAATTACAGGTTTATTAAAGGGAAACAAGGACCATGCAATAAATGGAAAAAAAGCCCTCCTTTATGGGCACAGTGAGTGGGTGTTTTTGGAAGGAGCCAAGTGGGTTTCAGCAGGGGCTGTGCCCCTCAGCTCCAGCCAACCTGTGCCACTGGGGACGGAGGTGTGGGACGTCTCTGCTGCCACGTGGTCCCACCAGCATGGGTGATGGTGTACCTGGGCACAGCAGAGGGTGGAACTGTGGGTGAGGACGACGTTAGAAAGCTGGGAAGTGCTTGGGGAGCTGGAACAGCTTATGTGGACCAGCTCAGAGGAGAAGCTTCCCCACCATGGTTATCGTCCCCATGCAGTGACCGGGGCTGGAGGACTGCGGGGTCCCCCAAACAAGACTCCTGTCCCATTGCTGGGCATGGTCCTCCTCCTGGCACCCCTCCGGTCCCTCTGCTTCCATGGCCATTGTGGATGGCAAGGGCGGGTGGGCAGTGGTAGCCCAGGAGACCACCACAGCAACCCTCTCCTGCCTCTCCCCCGGCCCTCCCCACAATTACAGCTCCCTGTAATTAATAATGTTTTCATGAAGGGCACTTCCCCTGCATTGGGAAACAACCGCAATCACGTTGACTGTATATCAACCAAAATACAAGTCACTTGGGGAATAAAGCAAAGATGTAATTGAGGATCCGCTATTTATCACTCTTTCCAGAATTATCGAGCGTGCGGCACTAACACTTCTGACACACACGCTCCTCCCGAGCACTTGTCTCGTTGTCACCAGATAATTTTTTCAAAAGGAAATAAAACATCTAACTACTTTGGAAAAGTCTCTCTGACTTTCAATGATGAGCGTGTTGCTTATTAGTGAGATGAATTTATAGGTGAGGCGCTAATCTTTTATAATCATCCTTTTATAGGCAGATGCCATCAGGTTTGCATAAGTAGTGACATTAACCGTTACAGCTTTAAGTAGAAATCAGAGTGCAGAAATGTAAATAACTACTGGATTTTAATACGCAATTAGTGATGCGAAACCTTAGTTACAATATTTAATTACCAAAAAAAAAAAGGGTCTCTTTCACCTCTCTGGCTCCAAACGGCAGCACTCGGCACAGCAGGGGCATGGGGGTGGGCGGCTCGGAGCCCCCCACCCGCCGTCGGGGCTCGGGGGGCTGCGGGTCCCACCCAGCTTTGTGCAATTGGATAAGAACCCACGGACCCGATCCTAAATCCTCTCCGTTGGTGGGGATTAGCCCTCTCGGCTGATTCGCCGAGGTAGGATTTTGGAGTTGTTCGCCTGCTCTTCCCCCCCGCACCCTCNGGGAGATTAGCAAGTTTATTTTATTTTTTTTCCGCCTCTAAGCAGCAGCCCCCACCCCTTTCTCCCCTCCTCCCCCCTCCTCCAGCCAAAGCCCTAAGGTTTCATGGCATCTCCAGCTCTTCGGCAGGGCTGCTGGTGGGCGGAGGGAGGGGGGGAGGAGGAGGGGGCGAAAGAAAAGCAGTAGACAAATAAAGGGCAAAAGGGCAAAAGGCTGCTTGGTCTGTGCAGAGCATCCTCAGCAGAGACTCCCCTCGGCTCCAGGGGCAGCAGGAGGTTCGGGCTGCTGGAGAGGGACCACCGGGAGTCTCCTGCATCCCTGGCAGTGCCCGTGGGCACCCAGCCCGGCCGTGTGGCTCCCAAGGGGGCTGGGAGCTGGACACCAGCTGCCAACATGTCCTAGCCCTGGTCTGAAATGCCTTTTTGCTGGCAGCAGCACCAGCACCAGCTCCATTCCCTGCCCAGGACTTCTGGGTTTTGGCTGGATGAACGGAGAGGGTGTTTATTACTAAAAAGTTCTGGGAAGTGGGGAATGAGAAGAGCAGCGGGCACAGGATCATTCAGACCAGGGGGTGTTTCTCCTCCAGCTGGTGCAGCTGCGGAGCCTTCAGTGAGAGGGGAAGGGAGGAGAAATTCTTCAGGAAGAGGAAAAAACCAGTGATTTCAGAGACGGCTACTGGCTCCCTGTCCCACTAACGATAATTAGGGTTTTATTGCGCCTGCAACACCCCCATCCGGGTTCCTGAAACTTCAGCAGTGGTTGCTGGGAGCTGACCCGCTCTCTGGCACTCGTTAATGCTGATAATGCCCCATCAGAGGCCAGATATTAGCTGTGCAAACACAGGCCAGAACTCTTTTGCATAAGAAACATCTTTTAAAAGTTGCAAACCTCCCCAGAACCAGCGGTGGGGAGGCATTCATTGTGTCACACGCATTAATTCAGTTGGCACATTACAATGTTAAACTAAATGACATTATTACAAAGCTGTGCTAAGAAGTGTTGACAGGTCCATATGGTAATTTTACAATGTATAATGAACACACAGACTCCTTTCTTGCAGAAATTTATAGTTCAAATCTATACCCAGGATATCCAGTTTTATTTCCAGAAACTTAAATTGACTTATTACGATGTAGTGAATGTATAAATTAGTTCCAGTAGTTAAACTGAAGCATTTCCCTACAGACTCAATTAGATTCATTAATCTACTGTGTAGACCTGTAAACGGTCCATTGTTCTTTTCCCCCCCAAAATGTCAAAAACTATTTCTCTAACTATAAAATATTTCCTACAAAAACTGTTTTAAATGGTAAGAATTATTTAATATTAGGAACCCAGATCCACAAATTATTTCAGCGCCCTTGTTCGCCTTCAAAAGAAAAATAGGGTTCAGCCCTCGCCGGATAATTTAGTGGGACGGAGACGGAGTTCACTCTTCTATTAAGCTTAAGACCTACCCACACGGAGCAGGTCGCTCTCCACCCTCGTCTGGGAGAATAAATGGCTGGAAAGGGGATCCCTGGGTGTTTCTGTAACCCACAGCACGTGTCGCTCTAAGCGCTTGTACACAGCCAGATGCTGCCGGGGACATCCCACCTTCCCCGGGGTGGGGGTCTGCAGGACCCGGACTGCACCCTCTGGGGGTGGGTTGAAGAGATGGTCTGAAAAGCATCCCTCCCCCGGGACAGAATCCGCTTTGTTCGCATCTGCCCCCGACGGCTCCACCCTCACACGAAGCTTCTTCCCTTTTGGTTCCACGGCGCAACGGGGCTGATCATACACCGCTCGGTGGGAGGGACGCGGGGACAAGACCCAGGCGACCCAACAAGAGAGGCCTTTTATTGACGGGGCCTCATGATGCCAGTTCCACTCTGCAGTGACAATCTCAGGGCGCTGTCCCCAAACCAGAAGGGTCAGAAGAAAACTGTGGTCCTGCCTGAGAGAGCGGGTCCGCTCTGAGGGCTGCACTTGGGGAGATGTTGGGAGTGTGGGAACATCCATGCTGACCTTGCTCACGGGCTGGAGGAAGGACCCACCAGCTAAGAACTGGGTTCTAACTCTGCAGAACTGGGTTCCACCACTGCAGAGCTGCCTGGGCACCACCACGACCACATAACAGGGTTCCACTATTGCAGAACTGGGTTCCACCATGACAGAAATAGGGTCCATCAATGCAGAACTGGGTTCCACCACTGAAGAACTGGGTTCCATCAATGCAGAACTGGGTTCCAGCACTGAAGAACTAGGTTCTACCACCACAGAACTGGGTTCCATCAATGCAGAACTGGGTTCCAGCACTGAAGAACTAGGTTCTACCACCACAGAACTGGGTTCCATCAATGCAGAACTGGGTTCCACCATGACAGAAATAGGGTCCATCAATGCAGAACTGGGTTCTACCACTGAAGAACTGGGTTCCATCAATGCAGAACTGGGTTCCAGCACTGAAGAACTAGGTTCTACCACCACAGAACTGGGTTCCATCAATGCAGAACTGGGTTCCACCATGACAGAAATAGGGTCCATCAATGCAGAACTGGGTTCCACCACTGAAGAACTGGGTTCCATCAATGCAGAACTGGGTTCCACCACGACAGAAATAGGGTCCATCAACGCAGAACTGGGTTCCACCCCTGAAGAACTGGGTTCTGTCAATGCAGAACTTGGTTCCACCACTGATGAACTGGGTTCCACCACCGCAGAACTGGGTTAAGAATGGCTTTATGCTGAAAAAGCGTCTGTGCTGGGATCCTGGGCTTGGCAGGAAGGAAGGAAGGAAGAGGGAAGGGATCCCGTAGCTTTCTGCACCTTCAGAATTTTTATTTGGCAGTGGCACTCGGTGTTGTCATCGCCAGGGACATTCGGTGCAGGTGTCTCCTTCCCCACAGCAGAGTTTTCTGCAGTGAGACCCCCCTCCTGCTGAAGGAGTGGGGGGGAGTGCGGGGCTGGGGACCCGCCAGCAGCCAGCGTGGCACCGGGGCGGTGCCCGTGTCTGCTCACTATTTGCCAAAGTCATTGAAACACAAAAGTCTAGTACCTTCGTCATCACGTTCTTTTCATATTTCGCTGAGAATTTTCGAAGATTAAAAAGTTGTTTCAAAATATCACTTCCAGCAAAAAAAAAAATTCAACCCTCTCAACATGAAAATTAACTGTTTTGAAAAATGCCGTATTTTGAAGGTAAAACTTTCACAACTTGTCTCCACGCAAGAAAACCGGACAGTTAGACTTTAGGAAAAAATGTAATTATGGCCTCACAAGAATTTTCTGCAGCATTTGCAACAAACTGCAGCCCCTGCTGTAAGGGGTTGGAGCTGGGCTGTGCCTGCTGGGTGACGTTCCTGGTGGCCACCAGGATGGGCACCTACTGCAGAGGGGAAGGGTGGCATCGGCATGGAGAGGGACCTGCTCCCGCATCTCTGGCTCCAAACCAGAGGGAACCCCAGGCAGAAGTTGGATGGAGGGGAAAGCTCACCCTGGGGTGCTGGGATGTGACCAGGGATGTCCCACCTTCTGCCAGGACTTCAGAGAAGCATAGATTCACAGAATGGTTGGGGCTGGAAGGGATTGCGGTGGGGAGAGCTGGCATCAGCTGGGGACACCCTGGGCTGGGGACACCCTGCCCAGCTCCTCTGCCCCCCTCAAGCCATCAACAACCCCATGTTTCCCAGCTGAAAATGCCTGATTTGGCTCAAAGGCTTGGTTTTCTTCCCATCCTGGGTGGAAACGCATGCAGCGCTGGCCCTACGTGGGTGTAAATGCCGTGGTTGGAGGGCGCAGGGGGATGGATGGAAAAAGAGAATGGGCACAGAAACAGGATGAAATATTACCAACAATATTACCAACAGCATCCAAAATGCCTTGAAATACAGGATGCTACTGCCAGATTTAAAGGAATCAGGCTTAAAAGTTTCACTTTATGATTAGTCAGGAGTTTTCATGAANCCACCACCACATAACAGGGTTCCACTATTGCAGAACTGGGTTCCACCATGACAGAAATAGGGTCCATCAATGCAGAACTGGGTTCTACCACTGAAGAACTGGGTTCCATCAATGCAGAACTGGGTTCCAGCACTGAAGAACTAGGTTCTACCACCACAGAACTGGGTTCCATCAATGCAGAACTGGGTTCCACCATGACAGAAATAGGGTCCATCAATGCAGAACTGGGTTCCACCACTGAAGAACTGGGTTCCATCAATGCAGAACTGGGTTCCACCACGACAGAAATAGGGTCCATCAACGCAGAACTGGGTTCNATGCAGAACTGGGTTCCACCATGACAGAAATAGGGTCCATCAATGCAGAACTGGGTTCCACCACTGAAGAACTGGGTTCCATCAATGCAGAACTGGGTTCCAGCACTGAAGAACTAGGTTCTACCACCACAGAACTGGGTTCCATCAATGCAGAACTGGGTTCCACCACGACAGAAATAGGGTCCATCAACGCAGAACTGGGTTCCACCCCTGAAGAACTGGGTTCTGTCAATGCAGAACTTGGTTCCACCACTGATGAACTGGGTTCCACCACCGCAGAACTGGGTTAAGAATGGCTTTATGCTGAAAAAGCGTCTGTGCTGGGATCCTGGGCTTGGCAGGAAGGAAGGAAGGAAGAGGGAAGGGATCCCGTAGCTTTCTGCACCTTCAGAATTTTTATTTGGCAGTGGCACTCGGTGTTGTCATCGCCAGGGACATTCGGTGCAGGTGTCTCCTTCCCCACAGCAGAGTTTTCTGCAGTGAGACCCCCCTCCTGCTGAAGGAGTGTGGGGGAGTGCGGGGCTGGGGACCCGCCAGCAGCCAGCGTGGCACCGGGGCGGTGCCCGTGTCTGCTCACTATTTGCCAAAGTCATTGAAACACAAAAGTCTAGTACCTTCGTCATCACGTTCTTTTCATATTTCGCTGAGAATTTTCGAAGATTAAAAAGTTGTTTCAAAATATCACTTCCAGCAAAAAAAAAAATTCAACCCTCTCAACATGAAAATTAACTGTTTTGAAAAATGCCGTATTTTGAAGGTAAAACTTTCACAACTTGTCTCCACGCAAGAAAACCGGACAGTTAGACTTTAGGAAAAAATGTAATTATGGCCTCACAAGAATTTTCTGCAGCATTTGCAACAAACTGCAGCCCCTGCTGTAAGGGGTTGGAGCTGGGCTGTGCCTGCTGGGTGACGTTCCTGGTGGCCACCAGGATGGGCACCTACTGCAGAGGGGAAGGGTGGCATCGGCATGGAGAGGGACCTGCTCCCGCATCTCTGGCTCCAAACCAGAGGGAACCCCAGGCAGAAGTTGGATGGAGGGGAAAGCTCACCCTGGGGTGCTGGGATGTGACCAGGGATGTCCCACCTTCTGCCAGGACTTCAGAGAAGCATAGATTCACAGAATGGTTGGGGCTGGAAGGGATTGCGGTGGGGAGAGCTGGCATCAGCTGGGGACACCCTGGGCTGGGGACACCCTGCCCAGCTCCTCTGCCCCCCTCAAACCATCAACAACCCCATGTTTCCCAGCTGAAAATGCCTGATTTGGCTCAAAGGCTTGGTTTTCTTCCCATCCTGGGTGGAAACGCATGCAGCGCTGGCCCTACGTGGGTGTAAATGCCGTGGTTGGAGGGCGCAGGGGGATGGATGGAAAAAGAGAATGGGCACAGAAACAGGATGAAATATTACCAACAATATTACCAACAGCATCCAAAATGCCTTGAAATACAGGATGCTACTGCCAGATTTAAAGGAATTGGGCTTAAAAGTTTCACTTTATGATTAGTCAGGAGTTTTCATGAAAATGATATTCAGAGACCGACATCTTGAGTTGGATTTTTTTCAAAATCATATAATCACAGAATGGTTAGAGTCAGAAGGGACCTTCAAGACCATCCAGTTCCAACCCCCCTGCCCTGGGCAGGGACACCTCCCACCACACCAGGTTGCTCCAAGCCCCATCCAGCCTGGCCTTGAACCCCTCCAGGGATGGGGCAGCCACAGCTTCTCTGGGCACATCCATCAAATGTGGTAGCAGAAATCAAAATACAAGGCATTTTCACAATTAGTAGCCACTCACAGAGCTGGAAATATTTCCTGTTGTGGTGCAAGTGTGACCTGGGTCTGGGAAACCTGACCTGTTGGACACCCGTTTCCCAGAGGGGAGTCATTTTGGGACATTCAGAACATGTCCTCAGTTGTGCTGAGGCCCTTGGTCCTACCCTGCTCTCCACGTTCAGCTTCAGCACTTAAAAAAAATAAAATAAAAATAAAAAAAAAANAAAAAAAAAAAAAAAAAAACCAAATAAAAAATGTGTCAGGAACTTCTCTGGGAAAATCCAAGGATGGAAAACAAAGCCCCAAGCTGGAGCCAAGTGCGAGGTGTCTAACACACAGCGGGTTCCTCTTAAACCCAGGAATATTTGGAAAACAGACACACCAAGAAGAAATTCCCGGCAGGTGGTGCCAATCCTGCCTCGGGTCCCGGGAGGTTTCTCAGTGCGGGGAGATGCTCCGGGTCCGCTCCTGCCCCCCTTCCCCCAGGCTGGGAGCAGGGACCCGGGTCCGTGGTGGCAACCGGGTGGCAGAAAGTGCCGTGACATCCCCTACGTGCTGATGTCAGGGGAGAAATGAGCTCCCCTCCTTGGCTGGAGCCCCAGCAGCAGGCTCTGGCTGCGAGGAGGAGAGCAAATTGCTTTCCCTGCCCCCTCCTGAATTAGCAAGGAAATTGCCCGCTCCCGACGTGCAAAATCTTTGCTGCTGGCAACCTGCAAAGCAGAAGGGCCACCGCACGGAGCCCGGGGTAGGAGGTCACGTTTGCAGCCTTCGCAGTCGTAAAACTTTGGCTCTGACTTTTCCTCTGAGCAAATTTTCTATGGGAGTCGCTGAGAGAGAATAAATGTGAAGCGCCGAGGAGCCTTTCTGCCGCAGCCCCGCCACACGGGCAAGAAGGGGGGTTATTGCAGGCAGGCTGCAAGGCTGAGGGCTGTTGGGTGCTCTGCCTCTAGAAACCTCTAGCAGACACCTCGTTTTGGCTCCTCCAGTCCACTCGGCGACACTCGAAACACCCCCCACCAGCCAAGAGAAGAGCCTGCTGCGAGCTGCCTGGGAGCCTTCCACAGCCAAGGCACCCCCAGCGCATCCCCAGCCCGAGGGGCAGGGAGTCGGGCTGCCACCAACATTCTTCTCCCGGCAGAGATTCCCACCCGCTCCTGCTGTGTCCCAGCCCAGCAGACCCTCTCCCATTCCCTCTCTCCCACCCTGGTGCTTTCCCCTGGAGCATCAGCACCATAAAACCACCCCTGTTCTGCTCAGGGAGCATCCCTGCCCGTCCCCAGCACGGATGACCTTGGGATGCTCGTGGCGATGGTGCGTGGGGTGTAAATCCCAGCTGGGACGTGGAGCCACCAGTCAGCATGAGGAACCCACGCCGTTTAGCTGCTGGTGCCACCGCCCCGATGCCATCACCGCTGTCACTCTCATTTTTTTTGCCTTGTCACCAGGCAGCAAGCGGCCGGCAGACTGCAGCCAGGATTCTTCTTGTTGCCTGTTGGTAAACAGCACGTTCTTCCTTTCAGAAGAGGAAAGTATTTCCTCTCCCCTTATTTGGCTTTAAAAGTTTGTTACGTACACCAAGAGGTGGCCATGCCCTCCTGAGGGACTCAGAAGTGGCTTAATTCCACAAAATCCCAGCCTGGCCGGGGCTGGCAGGGGCCTCTGGAGACCACCCACCCCAACCACCTGCCAGAGCAGGTCGCACAGGAGGGGGTGCGCAGGGGGGGTTGAATGTCTCCAGAGACGGAGACCCCCCCACCTCTCTGGGCAGCCTCTGCCAGGGCTCTGCCACCCTCACAGCAAAGAAGTTCCTCCTCATGTTGAGATGGAACTTTCCACATTCCAGTTTGTGCCCGTTGTCCCTTGTCCTCTCCCTGGGCAGGGGTCCCCATCCTCTTGCCCCCCACCTTCAGCTCTTGCTCAGCATCGCTGAGATCCCCTCTCAGCCTGCTCTTCTCCAGCTGAACAGCCCCGGGTCCCTCAGCCTTTCCTTGCTGCAGTCCCTTGATCTTCTCTCCCCTCCGGCTGATGCTACAAATGAAGGAGTTTGCCACTTTTTGTGGCAAAATGGAGAATGGACTCGATTGCAGACAGGAGGAGCTGGAGGGCAGGCAGCAGCCCCGCGTCAGTGATGGGGAGGGTTGGATTTGACACTGAGGAACCTTGGGAAAACCCATGCATGGAACTGTTGGGATAAAGCAGGGTGTTACCTGGGAATGCAGTCGGGGCAAGCGTGTGCTTGGAGGAGCTGAGAGGAGCCACCTGTGAGGACATGATGAGAGGCTCATCCCCAGGCTGGCGGGGGGCTCCAGGGGCACCCACAGGGCTTGGGCACAAGGTCAGCTCTGGTAAGATGCTGGAGCCCTTTCCACATCACCCCATCAGACTGGATTGTTAATTAGTCTGTGTTTCTTTTCCCCTGGGCTCACGGGTCCCCAATGGGCCGCAGCTGGGGCTCATTAGGAGGTCCATGGAGCAGCAGGACCCCTGTCCCTGCCCAGCTGTGGGGCTCAGTGCCGCAATGGTGATGCTTTGGTGGTGACACCAAAGTGGACATCCATACCCAGCACCCACCCTTCCTCTGACCCACAGACCTGGCTGGGTTTTGGGGTGTTTTGTGGGCTGTCCCCAAGTCCTCGGCATGTCTGGTGCCCACAGGGGACTGTGCCAGACAGGGCATACAACACATCAGGGCTTGTTCCTCCCGAACTCCAACTATTTCTGGGATGGAAAGAAGCTGGGAGCAGCCGCAGCAGCTCTGAGTCACTCCCCCCGTATTTCTAGGGGTGAAAGAAAGTGACCATTCATGAAGGGGGCCTCCCTCCTTGTGGACGCTGCTGAAACGCCACAATAGGACGACTGTCGAGGAAGAATTTGAAGCAAATAATCTGGAAAATATTTAAGATAAACGCAAGCAGATTGGTGGGGGTTTTGGTTTGTTTGCCTTTTCCCAGGGAGAAGGCAGAGGGCAGGAGGA
Source organism: Pedionomus torquatus (assembly GCA_013398155.1). Taxonomy (NCBI): domain Eukaryota; kingdom Metazoa; phylum Chordata; class Aves; order Charadriiformes; family Pedionomidae; genus Pedionomus; species Pedionomus torquatus. The sequence goes on along the minus strand of VZRU01016630.1, from coordinate 86,432 downwards.
GCAGCTACTGAGCGAGTGGGGCCAGGGCTCCCTGGGGAGCCGGGGGTCTCCAGGGTGGAGGGGTGGAGATGCACCTGCTGGAAAGGGGGTATTCAGCTGTGTTTAGCATCCCTGAGAGCACGCGGCTGGGCAGTGACCCCATGGCCATGCCCACGGGACCCTCCCTCACGTTGAGCTTCTCCTCCACCAACAGCCCAAGTCCTTCTCCTCAGGGCTGCTCTCGGTCCGCTCTCTGCCCAGCCTGGATTTGTGCTTGGGCTTCTCCTGATCCCGGTGCGGGACCTTGCACTTGGCCTGGCTGAACAGACCCACCTCGCCAGGTCCCTCTGGATGGCATCCCTTCCCTCCAAGGCAGTGGGAGATGCTTTCCCGAAAACCAGAGGTGTTGGGTCACTTTTTGACACATGTGGGTTCTGAACAAATGTAGGGATCCCTGAGAAAGTTGAGAGCAGCACCCACCCAGCCCAGTGAGTGGCTGATGCGTCCTGTGAGTAGGTTCCTGCTGGGTCTGCCGAGCTTGGGTGGTCTCTGTCTTCCCTGTGGGGTGGCAGGGGCCAGGGGGAGTGGTGTCCTGGCAGGAGACACGTTGGCACGTCCCGGTCCTGAGTCTGTGGCGATGCCCAGGGCTGAGTTTTGTGCCGGGATGGACAAGGCTGCCGCAGTTCCTGGGGGTCCCGGTCGTCCCACCCCAGCCCTGGGGGCTCCTGTGGCCCTCGGCCCCCTTTGCAGTTGAGGGGATGCTCCTTCGTTAATTAGAGACGGAAGAATGGAGAGCGGAGGAGCGAATGGTCGATCACGGGGTGTGCTGTTGGGCGCTGGCACGGGCTCGTCGTACAATCCAAGGGTCACTACCTGCAGAAGTGAGGACACAGCTTACAAGCGCGGGGAGCCAGCCAGCCACAATGTGCGCGGCGGGATAATGAACTTAAAACAATCGCAATTAGCAGCCAGAGACAAAGGACTAAAATTAAAANACATGAGGATCCTTTTTCCTAATCATGGAATTAAAAAAAAAAAAAAAAAAAAAAAAGAAGGGAAAAGAGAGCGTTGGGGCGCGGCGCGCGCGGCTGGCGTGTACAACAGCGCTAAAACCCTCCTCATCCATTTTAATTCGGGTGGTGGGAGCCGGGGGG